>CM075873.1:13532512-13712346 GCA_038021265.1 Cyprinella venusta | reverse complement strand
TTCATTAAATGGGCACAATAACAAGCCAAACCTCTGCAGTGCAGTACAGCGCGCAGCCAGGTGCCGTTTTCCTCCTCTCCCCAGCCCCAGAAGGCTAACCATGCTGGGTAACTGATCAACTACAGCTGCCCATTCCCGTCCCCAAGGCTAACAGCAGAGAGAAAAAGATAAACACGAGGAGGCAACAGCCGTCACGCTCCGTACTTACCAGCACTGGCTGAACACAGCAGAGAAACCACCAGCACAATCACCAGCGTCAAGATCTTCACATTCATTTCTGCTCTCCCCTCCGTTTCCCTGCCAGTCGCTAGCTGATATACTGTAGTGGTGTGTGTGTGTGTGTGTGTGTGGATGGGAGGGAGAGGAGAGTGGGTGAGCGAGAGTGAGAGAGAAAGGGAGAGAGACTGTTTGCTCTTCGGTGCGCGCGTGTGTCTGTGTCTGTGTGTGCGCGGCTGCGTGCGTGTGTGGCTGTGAATGTGTTTGTATATCTGTGTGCAAGTGTGTGACAGCACCGCTGAGATTGAGGGCAGGTTTCTGTCTGAGTTATCCTGCCGTTAATGAGCAAATTTCCCTTTTGTGAATTGGAAGTCCAGTAGAATGAGTGTAAGAGTCGGTTTGTATCAGGGCAGTTTGCCTTGAATTAGGAGCCCAAGTCCCTCGTGTTGCTTATGTACCCCTGACTCTGGGGGTCACGGAAAAGAGGGCTTCCTCCCCCTCGGTATTAACCCTCCCACTGAGAGAGAGAGAGAGAGAGAGAGAGAGAGAGAGAGAGAGAGAGAGAGAGAGGAAGAGGAAGAGGGTAGCTCTATGATATTAGTCAAAGAGATACCCTTCTCAGAATTGTTTAAGTTGTGTGTGTCCGGAAACAACATCGCATGAAGTAAAGATGGTTTTCTTCTCTCAAACATCTCCTCTTATATAGGTAGATGAGTTGAACATACCAACACAGTTCACTTTAATATCCTTTTTTGTGTGTGTGCCCATTTTGTGTGTCCCAGAGAAAGACTTATCAGGTCCTCTGTTGTTTTGGTTGATTTGCTGATTCTGAGTCATTTGTTTTGCTCTGTGTATAGATTTCCATTCTTTGCATGAACAAAAGGTTTGATGAAAATCTGAGCGGAGGTACATTTGGTGCTGCATGAATTTTCTGTCCAATAAACAGGAAGGGTTTCATTTCTCATGCTGAATGGTGAGTGATATGAAAAAGCCATGACATGAATTATATGGATGTAAATTTGTTGTATATTGTAATTTCATTCCATTGATTTAGTTTTTTGCTTCAAATGTTTGTTTTCATTTGTATTTGTATTTACAAACTAATCTAGCTCAATTTAAACTGTTTATGACCCACCCTCTTCGTTTTCAATGCCTAAATGAACGTTCCCATAATCGAGACACTGAGAGAATTAAATACAAGTGTAGCTAGAGGCCAAGAGACTGTGGCAGTTGAGGACGGATGGACGTATTATGTGCTGTAATGTTGTCAGTATTGTTTTAATCAAGATGCCTTCCATATGGTTTTGTTGCAATATCTTCTCATTACTTCTTTAGCTCTGTGTGGCATTCTGTCTGTCAAGACTAAATATAATGATTCAAAATCCAAGGGACTAAAGAACCAGTAGTCTAAAATCCACTGACACCCATTCAGTATATACTAAACGAATGAAGTGGCTGCTTGAGTCACTGAGCATTCATAACCTGAATTTTGCTCATTTATATTCAGATTTCTGGGACCGTTGCTCCATGTGCCATTGTTATGTGGTCATCCGTCCCAGGCAAGCATGTCCGTAGCACCCTCTTCAGACCTTACAACAGGAGCCCCTTCCATTTTAGCATGGTCCACTTGAAGCCGTGAAGTAATCCTCTGTCTGGTACTGTCCAATGCAAAGTCTGAAGGTGCTTATCCTCCACCGACCTAATTTTAGCTTGAAGATAATTTGTTGAAGAACACTGTCCAGCTTTTGTTGCAGGGCTGGTATCTGCTAAAACATGCTTGACTCGATTTGGTTGTTTTCGTGAGAGGATTAATGCAACAGTAAACATACATTTATATTTATTTACAGAACGCAACTAAACCGTAATTTCCAGTAGAGTATGAATGGCATGTTGTAATGCACTCAAGAAAGATGCGTAAGAGCATTTGTGACTTAGAAAGGGTTTAAAGTCTCCCCAAAAATTGCACCAAATTACCTTTAATCCTCTTTGGGTGTTTTAAGTAGACTACCTTGCATATGGGCATTTAAGTTTCTGCTTCTTCCATTTTAAATTCAGAGCTGCACATTTTTCCTTATGGTGGTTAGACATGTTCATTAGTGATGCACCTGGTATATCTGACCTCACAGGAAGTACTTGGATGTTTACAGGAAGTACCTTAAGAGTAAAGGAATGCCATGCATTTCACGTGCCAATCCCATTCATCATCCGAAACCCTTCCTGATTTACCGTTTTATTAATAGTGAGGAATGTGTGTCCTCACTGCAAGTCAACTTAATTCAACCTGGATCGTAGAAAACAAAGCTCTCCCCCACTCACGTTTAGTGATATCTGTCAATACGGAAAAATCAACAGGTGTTTTTTCATCCGAGGCTATAAAAGGCAGCTTATCACATAAAATGTTTACTTTATTATTTGGCTCCATTCATGATTAACGTTCTTCCTGTTTGTTATCCGTCTCTTAATTGTTTCTGTATTTGGTACACTGTACCTGAATAAATGTTGGCGGATGTTTGTTAGTTTTGTCGAGTGATCTGGTTTAAAATAGTCAGGGCTACTGAATCACGCCATCATATAGTGAGGATTGTTTTCAAGGCCTCTAAACATTGAAAGCCAAGAACTAATTAAATGATATGGTAATTTATGCCCACTGCAATGTTTAACTATTTTTGGCAACAACAGGCTTAATTAGTGAAATATTAAAAAATACACACATTGACGTTATCACACTTCAGGCCAGGATTAAACTTTCATTCCATAATCATGTGTTTTCAGTTGAGACAATCGTGCCATTTCTACCATTCTCGTATATTGTAGGTTACGGATTGAATTTGTTCCAGTAATTTACTTTACTAATGTGCAATTTGTTTTTTGTTTTGTTTTTCCTGGAGCCTTGAGTTGCTTTCGTGGAAATGTATTGCAAAGGATTTGTGGCTATGCAGACAGTTGTTAATTTCTAGCTCATTATTTACCCTGGACCAGCCAATTATCTCCAGTGAACACTGGCTCTAGTGTTGCGTGACTCAGCAGCTGCTGTCTCCGTAATCCAGGTTATCCGGCCCATCAGCGAGAGAGCGCTAACTTGGTTAACATGGGATGACAGTTTAGGGTCACTGTCAATTCAATAGGGCAGATTTCAAATGCTTTTCACTTTATGAATAATATAAGGAATTCAAAAATATCAGGTATTTTTTTACCTTTGCATAGACACTGAGTTGCATTATGTCAATCTGTACTATTTTATTTTAATAGTACAGATTGACATTTTATTTTATTTTAGTTAACACTTTATTTTTGTATGCAACTAACCATATAACAAACCTAATCCTAATCCTACCAAAACCCTATAGTAAGTACACAATTAATATTACTGAGTTCTTAAATGTTTAATTACACTGTTATAAGGACAACTTAAAATAAAGTGTAAACCTTATTTATTCATTAATAATATAAATGATTGGGCTGTCAAACGATTAATCACGTCCAAAATAAAAGTTTGTGTTTACATAATATATGGGTGCACTATGTATAATTATATATATATATATATATATATGTATATATATAAATTCACACACATGCATGTATATTTAAGAAAAAAAATATTATTTATATATAAAATATTTATATTCATTTATTATAATATTTTATTTATATATAAAATATTTATATTTAATTATTATATACAAGCATGTGTGTGTATTTTTATATACAAAATAATAATACACAATGCACCCACATATATTATGTAAACACAAACTTTTATTTTGGAGGCGATTAATCGCGATTAATCATTTGACAGCGCTAATAAAATAAATAAACTTATTTATTTATTTATTTATTTATTTTTACCTTTACATGGTTTCTGAGTTACATTTGTGATGTTTTGTAATAGTACAGATCAACATTTGATCAATATTTTATTTTGCTTTATTTTATTTTCATCTTGGCGTGCATTTTGAAGTGTAGTGATTATCTCTACCATTTTATATTAATTTTTGTATTGCTCTTGTACAGACAGTACGTAATGCAGTTAGAGACATGTTACAGGAAAAAAAAAACGATAGTCTTTTTGCATAATCAATGAGCTGTCTTGCGTTTAAACAAAGAGATGTCTTTATACAGTCTCAAGCCCACATACTCCTTGTCATATAGATTTACTCCAGAAACCTTAAAAAAAACAAACTCACAACAGCTTTGACAGTGCAGCCAGTATCTAATCAGAGATGTGCATCTCTGGGATAGTTTCACAGGTGCCAGATAATGCAAGCGCTGATTTTGAAGTCACCCGGCTGTCTCTGTCTCAAAGGCACTGATGAATACATCTCAGGGATCCTTTATAGCCGCGTGCTTAGTGGACTTTTGTGTTCTCTGGTGATACATGCCAACTTTTCTCATGGTCCTTTGGACTTCTAATGGTGCTGTTGTTCTTCTATATGCACTTCTTCCAGAGCCTTCCTTCCTTTAGCAGTGTTTCCCTCTGTCTCTATCATGTTAAAAAAAAAAAAAAAAAAAAAAAAAAAAAACACGGATCTAAAAGAAGAGATATGGTGTTCATCCAAATCCGGAGTTCATTTATTGTAGCAGTAAGATGAAAAGAAGTCAAAACAAACTGAGAGATCGCAGAGAAAGCCATAGCAGAGTGTGTTCCCTTTTCCTCCCTGATGATATTATGCTTATCAGAATTTCGATCAGTTCACACCGTCGCACGCAGTTTAGAAACGGCCGGCTTGGTTTGAATGGATGCTGGTTGTAGGTTCTCGAAGTTGGAAAGTAGAGTGTCAGCCTGGCTGTGGATCAGAGTCTGTGGGACTGATGCAAGCCTAGAGATAAGAGACTGTTTTCAGGAAGAGCGGCACGCGGGCATTTGGTGTTCCTGAACGGGACTTTGAAGTCGGACAATGCCCACTCCTCCGCAATCTCTAATGATCTTCATCTTTATGAATGATCTGCAAATGACCAAGCAATCCTTTACAGTTTCCCCTGCCAGGCTAATCTTAAATCCCATTAATGTTCAATAGCCGATATTCCAGGTGTTATATGCGTCGTCTTTAGTCTGGATTGTGTCTTAAAATGTGAGGTTACAGTCAAGGGACACAAAAAATAGCAACAGTTGTTAAACGACAAAGGAAAGTGCTAATTATGCTAAAAAGAGTGTTACAGCATGTTGAAGATTTTCTGATAATTTCCCTGTCCTCATTAGTGGTCTGCATCATTAACATCAGTTAAACGTCTGCCGTTATCTCCTCTGTGTATAGCAGTGGCAGTCTGCCAGCACAAGGGACTTTTGCTTCAAAATTACAGTCATTTTCATGAAGAGGTCATTATTTGCTCCGATGCAATCAGGCCAAGGTGAACAAAAGACAAGGAGAGGAGTCAATAAAGAAATGGATGTATCAAGTGCAGTTACATCAGTAGCATGTTTTTACCCTACATTCGCCATGGCCACGCTGATGGATGGCTCTTTCAGTCACTTGCCCTCAAAGTCATTGTCAGAAGCTCGGTCTATTTTTTTTTTCTGGAGGTTACACACTGTTTTAGAAATGAAGGGAAGAATGTGAGGTGTGGAAATGTGGTGGATGCCGCCTTTTAGCTTTGAGTGAATAGGAAATAAGAAGCCTCCATTAAAGCTATGGTGGAGTGGCAGTGTTTTGAACCCCGTCTTTGTTTCTTATATCTGTGAAATTCGCCTTTGATGCGCTGACACCTTCCCTGTTATGAATTCTCTTTGCTCTGTCTGTGAAGAATAGCATAACTATTCACACTTCACCGTGTAAAGTTGCCTTAGTGCTTCAGAGCCATAAATATCATTTATTTTGTGTCATGCATAAAGTCAAAAGCAATAGTTCTTGAGGTGCTTTTACCCCAGCTGTGTATTGTTATCAGCTGGAATGGGCAAAAAAAGGCTAATGACCCGTACTACTTAATGACCAGCTCAGAGGCCGCCGAATCCATATCATAAATCGTTCCTGTGGGTCGTGCCTTGGTTTCCACCTGTAAGGGGGAGTGCAAGTTCAGGTCATTTATCAACATGTGATCATGGACTCATTAGCAGGGGTTTTGTTCTGCTCTCATAGCGATGGAGAATGTATAATATTAAATCTTTTTCCTATTGTACAGGGTTCTAATTAGCTAGGTCATTCAGGAACCTTAAGTGGTGGATTTTTTTTTTAACCGAAACATGGAAATTTGAAATAATCTTCATTTTAAGGTATTCCTGGTGTCCCGTTCCCATGTTTAGCAACTCATATGGAATTTCGAAATAGTTTGAGTTGTATTTGTGAACTTTTTGTCAGATATAAGGGACAAAGATAAAGATTAAAATAAAAGGAGCAAAGGGGTTTTGAAAGAAATCGTGAAAAGGAACAGGATCTAGCGGTGGATGTGTTGTCCTTTGTGTGTTTGGCATGTTGGCAGCACTTGATAAATGGACCGTTCTGCTGGAATCCATTCACCCTTCACAGTGCCACTGACCCTTCTCTGTTACATAGCAACTAGACCTTCAGTGGAGGAATCGGTATAGTCCGCATAGCTCAAACCTAGTGGAATATGTTTAAATCTCTTGTCTTTTAACATGCATTTGTGTGTATATAGATATGTAGCTTGCGGGATACCATTTGTCTGGCTGTTTGCTATCCACCAAACTTTTAATTTATTCTTTTTTCTCAGGTTCAGGTTGAATTCATGCAATAGTCTGAAGAATTGTTCTTGTTTTGTTTTTGAGTGATACCTGTGATTCGAAGAGGGAGACTTAAATGGTTTGCTTCACATCCTGCAAATTTTTCAATTTCACACAAGTCGGCACACAACTCAAGACTACTGACCAGCATTTCAATATAGCACGGGGAAATCTTTCATCTGCCGTGTGCTAAGACACTTTTTGTTATCTGTGATTTTCTATCTGGAGTACTTTTCACAGCTGTTACTTCAGGCTCCTAAAGGATCAAATATGAAACATTTTTTAGGATGTGCACTCGTAAAAAAAAACCTGCATGAAATTGCTTTTCACATACATTTAACCACATTTACTCCGGTCTTCAGTGTCACAATATCCTAATACGCTGATTTGATGCTCAAGAGACCGTTTTTTTTATTATCAGCAATCAAGGGTGTTGGTTTGTTTTTTTTTTTAAATTGGTGGGTACATGAAAGCAGACAACATTATTTATAATATAGATATTGTAGCCAACACTCATTGGCATAAAAAAAACTCTTTTTATGAGTTGTATGTTAAATAGACAATAATTACACAATTTTGATTATGTAAACCATTAAAATTTAGCTTTCTGTACTGCGTGATGCATTATGTAATGCTATAAGTTACAGGTAACTAATGAGGATGAGAAGGCAGTTTAGAAGGGAATGGCTTAATAATGTCACTGTAGATTTTAATATTAAAAATTAATTGGATACCAGTAATGATTCTGATCAATTTTGATCACTTTAAGGCATCCTTGCTAAGTAAAAGTTTTAAATTCTTTTTTAAAAACAGTTAACTGACCCAAACTTATTAACTCTGATGTATAAACTCATCAGGAATCAATAAATGGTTGATGTATTGTATTTCCCCAACCAAGAAGTGATTTCAGATGTGAAGAATTTACATTTCCTTTACAATAACATGCACTAAATTAAATAAGACATTTATTAAGACATTAAATATTCAATTTTGACCTTGAGGGCAGTATTTTTTAGTATAGTTTGGGACACCATTTTAATGTGGTCTCATTAAACATGATCATGCATTTCGGACCAAAACTATGAATTCAGGCCCCCACACCCACTGAGCCCTTTGTACTGTGATTTTTAATACTGATGTAAGGGAACGCCTAAAATCCTTCAGATTAATGACAGACACATGGACACTCATATGCAAGGGTGTGACCCAACTGAATATGTTAATATTTCTTATGCAATGTGTGTGTGAATATTTTCTGTTGGTGTTCATGCTGATAATCTCCCTGCATTGAATTTCAGACATAAAGGTCATGTCTCATTTCGCCTCAGGCCAAGATTACCCGTTCTCCTCTGATTCAGCACATTGCAGAAGTGGCACTCCGCCATCGGATCAGCGGATCATAACACACAGTTTGTCCACTCGTAGCCTGCGAAGGATCAATGAGCTGTTCCTAATTGTCCCATTCCAGCCAAATGCAGTAGAAGACTTGAGCTCAGGGACAGAAAATCAGGAAAGTTTAAGTAAGGGATGTGCACTGGATGAATCATTACGCCATGAGCTGATTGATTATATGCCCTTAAGCTTTTCTGAGGCATTGTGGACCTGGACACTAACCCTACTGACAGCCAGACCTGGTCCAGAAGCATCTGAGCGAGGGAAGCATGATGTTACATAGCACTCTACACTATCCAGTACAGGACAGTAAGTGCTGAGAGGCTCAAAAATAGGAGCACATTCCCAACTCGGATCATCACATTAAGAGCTGCCAAAACAGTCTGAGCCAATGGCAGGTACTATCAGAGTATCATCATCTTAGCCTGGCTTTGAGTGCCAAATATGTCATATAAAGCTTCTCAGCGATTAGACAAGGGTTTTTTCTCACCTAATTGAGTCTGGTTTCCTGAATTGTGCTGGATGATGACACTATTGTCTTCTATTGGGCTGCATTATTGCTGAATTGTATTTGTTTCATGTGTTTTTTTTTTCTTCAGCCAACACTGTTATTAAACTAAATTGAATTAACATTGGACTGACACTATTGTTTTATGTAGAACTGCTTATAGCTAAATTGAACTTGTTTTGTAATTGATAAACTTTACGCAGTTATTGAATTAAACTGAATCAACACTGAGCTGACTTGAGCTGAATAGTTACTTACAGTTAGCTTTAAAGCAGCATTTGAATTAGTCATTTATTTATTCAAGTTTGCGTCATTGATTCTGTTTTTTCCTGTTTATTACTGTAAAGCTGTTTGAAAAGTGCACTATAAATAAAGGTAACTTGACTTGACATCACAATGTGAGGTCCATGGTTTTCTGGGTCTGGTAAGGAAGAATTTGGCTGGCTTTCACAAAAATCATCCCTGAACTCTAGTATGAACACCTCTGGGATGAATTGGACCACTGACTCTGAGCCAGGCCTCATCAACCAATATCACTGGTTGTCACTGATGGTCATGGGTCTGAATGTGAGTAAATCCCTCAAGCCATTGTCAACTCTAGTGAACATTCTCAAGTGAGTGAGCTATTATAGGAGCAAAGGGATCCTTGATGAGTGTTTCAGGTACCCTTCAGTGGACGGTCGCAAGGTGATTTTTATTTTGTCGTACATGAGAATGTCTTGTTTGTTTTAGATGTCAAGACTTGGAATCTTTCAGCTGACGTTGATTAGAGATGGCACAAATATATGAAATATCTTAACAAGAGACTCCCAGTATTGCAAACAGTTGAATTATTTGAGAGAGAATCCATTTATTTGTGATGATAAATTATTTACATGTATCACATCTACTGTATCTTTTGCACCTCATATTACCATCACATAACAGGATAATTAAACCTACATATAATTCAAACCGTAAATTATAAGGTTTATGAATATTTATATTTTTCCCTCACCTGAACCTCTTATGAATTTTATTTTCCTTTCCTTGAACACTTTGAAGAAACAGTCTAATTTCAGACTGGTTCTTTTTACTTGCTTCATTTAGAAAAAAACATTAATTATGTTTTTCTCCATTGTGCAGATGAGCAGTGTGACAGAATATTGCAAGATATATACAGTACATAGCTGAGGATCATCACCACCATCACTCATGAGAAACAGGTCGGTCTAAATCTGTTGTGTGTTGTAGTACTTACTTATTATATGTGTATATGTGCATACACTGTGCTAATCAATTTTTGCACATAATTATATAAAAAAAGATATTAGAAAATTCCTATTTATAATGATGTGACATAATATATGAATGGTAACTTAAAGGGATAGTCCACCCTACAAATACTCTTTCATAATTTACTCACCCTCACGTTGTTCTAAATATGACTTAATTTCTTCTGCGGAACCCAATATTGGGTTCCACAGAAGAAATTAAGTCATATTTAAGTCATATTTAGAACAACGTTATATACTGTATATATATATATATATATATATATATATAGAGAGAGAGAGAGAGAGAGAGAGAGAGAGAGAGAGAGAGAGAGAGAGAGAGAGAGAGAGAGAGAGAGAGAGAGCGAGAGAGAGAGAGAGAGAGAGAGAGAGAGAGATTTTTTTTTTTAAGAATGTTGGGAAGCAAACATCATTAGAACCCATTGACTTCCATTAAATAAAAAATTTCTCAAAATATCTTGTTTTATCTTCCACAGATGAAAGTCGTAGAGGTTTGGAATAACATGAGTGTGAGTAAATGATGACAGCAGTTTCATAATTGGTTGAACTATCCCTTTAATTTTGACAAGCAATCATTTGTGAACCTTTGGCGGCCAAGCGAAACAAACAGGCAAAAAAGCACCATATTCAGAATAGCTGTTTTGAGAGCAATGTTCCTGAGATAGTAAATTAGATCCCATATGCAAGTGCTTAGGGGTAGAAAAGGATAGAAAAATAGTGTTGGCCATCTGTGTGCTATTTAGATTGATCCCAGCAGCCATGGCTGTTTAATTCAAAAACTGTCAGGGAGTGTCATTAGGTGCGGCCATTTTCAGGCTTCAGATTTCATTAGCCACAGGAAGGCCCACATTACCCTCAGGATTAATGTCAAGCCTCCTGATACAGCTCTGGAGCTGTGGAGTGCTTAGAGGAACATCCCTGACCTTTTTGCGTAAATACACTGTGATTCATTAAAGATTATAGACCACGGGAAAACTCTTAAACAGTTGAAGAGTTATACACATTTTGGCCTGTAAAGTTATCCTTGCTGAAAAGTAAATTGGTTCCTGAAGCCTAAGTTTTATTTATTTATTTTAAAAAAATGTCCAATGTTGTGTGAACCACAATGTTCTTCAAAATATCTTCTTTTGTCTTCCACAGATGAAAGAGTGTCATACATGTTTGGGATGACATGGGGTAAGTAAATGTTTGGGTGAATTATCCCCTTAAAAAAAGTAAAAAACATCCTGCTTTTTTTTGTTTTGTTTACTCATTCAAAATTGCATCATGAGTTAAAACCGCAACAGCCTAGGTGATAGTGACTTTGGCCTTCCTTCCTTCCTTTTTTTCTCCTATAGCCTCTTTCTTGCAGTTATCAGAAGGAAGGAGCAGTTGCTATGTCAAGGCCAAAGCCAACAGCGAGCGTGATAACTCAGTGAGGATGAGAGGAGTCATCACTTTTCCTGTTTTAATTAGTCACATCAGCTCCTCAAATGGCAATCATGTCATCTGCTTCCTTCCAGGCGTTGATTATAAACTGAGGACTGCGTCATACAGACCACACTGGTAAGATATGCTGTGTTTTTAAGGCGAAATACAGTTTTTTTTTGTTCCAAGTGAAAGATATTTCACAGAACCCAGAATATGATAAATTCAGAAGTGCAATATTCTGACAGCTGCAATAATGGAATACAATTTTCACACGGGGCCCTATTGAGACATAATCAAGCCCTTGCTCGCTAACACAGGCTCAACATGTTGATGTTTCTAGAAGATTGCTGAATTATAAACCTGCTTTCACTCATGGGGTTTTGATTTTTTACCTGATTCAAGAGGTTTTTAAATGTGCACGATCATGGAGTCATTTATCACACGCTCACTGTGCACCGCTCACAGTCCCAGAACACAGTTCCAGGTGCACTGGTGCTGCACACAAATCAGGGAATGGTCACAACTACATGCGATTCAGAGCAGTCTGGATGTCATAAAGAATATGCATCATACCCCCATTTTAAGGTCAAATATATGCAGTGTCTGAAAAGATCTGTGCCTTCTGCTCGCTCTAGTTGTGTGCATTAACCTCACCTAAGATCTGAAAACCGCCAAGAATATGACCAATATATATGTCTAGCATGCTTTTAAAGGGAGAAGACCTTTTGAACTGTGAATTTTCCCCTTTTTTTAGTAATTTAAAACTTCAGAAGACTTCTTGACAGGTTTTAAACAGAACTCAAGTCAAAGAGATCTTTTAGTTCACACACAAAAAAATAACTATCACATAATTTACTCTCCCTCAAGCCTTCAGGTGTATACACTTATATACATATATGACTTACTTTCAGCCAAACACAATTGGAGTTATATTAAAAATATCCTGGCTCTTCTAAGCTTTAAAATGGGAGTGGGCAGTAACTGAGATTTTGAATCCCAAAAAGCGCATCCATTCATCATAAAAATAATCCAATCAGATCCAGGGGGTTATTTGTGTTTGGTTGAAAGAAATATCATATACATCTTGAATGGCCTGTGGGTGAGAAAATTATGGGATATTTTTTGTGTGAACTAGGCGTTTAACAGTTGCAATAATGATTATTTTAAAGCTTGTATAAGGAAAAGGAGGAAAAGGAAATAAAAAATAAATATGCTATATAAAAATAATAAGCAAATTTCAGATTCATTTGAAAAAAAACTGAAGAAAACATATTTTCTTATGTCTAAGTCTAAATTTGCACATTACCTCTACTACTAAACATTGTCATAAACAGCCAGCACTGATTTAAGACTCATGAAATGTATGAAAGCAAGGCTATCAGGGACAGACTTGCCGTGTTTTCAATGTAAAATATATAAAATCTATTTGAAGCTTATAATTTTCCTCAGCTCATGTCGTCTAGAGTTTTTTGTCTACATCTTCCAAGTGTTTTGTCAGCAGAACAATCCAAAAACACATTAAATAACAGTAAAACCCACTGAAGAGATGTCTATCCCTCACAGCCTTGCTTTCATTCCCCTTAAAAATCTAAGATGGCACTGCTGTGAATAAGGTCAAGTGACCTTTGATTATATAAATACATATTGTTTCAAAGCAGCTTTACAGAGATAACTGGAAAATTGTAGAAAATAGAAGAAAATACCGTCACAGCTTAAGTAAAGTCAGTGATGTTTCTTTTTTGATGTAAACATTTTATTATTTTAGTTTATTTAAGGCCTATAAGAGTCATTTGCTGTGTCCAAACTCACATACTATAGTATGTCCTAAATTTAGTTTGAAACCTCCGACCATAAAAAAAAAGTATGTTCTATAATATATAGTATGAATGTCTGTAGTATCGGACATACTACATCCGCTATGTTGTCATGTGACCTATGATGTCAGTCGTGTTGCTTCACTGTCATTCACAAATCCTCTCCTGTGGCCTCATGGGAGAGTAAAGTCTCCAGTGGATGCACACTTCAGAATCTTCATGGTAGTAGTAGATCATCCTATGAAAGTAGGTAATTTTCATCTACTGTTTTATGAATACTATGATTTCTGACATATACTCATCTTACATTGCCTAGTTTTTGCCAAGTATATATTGTGGAAGCAGGCATATTCAGATACAAGCATTGGAATTGGGCAACACTAGTTATGCTGGACATTTGACCAGCATAAGTCCTCGATTTAGGTACCGGTTCTGATTAAGAAAGGTCAAATTAATTTTATTCTAGAAAGAAATGAATAGTATTCATAGTAATAGTACTATTTTCATGTGATGAAGACTACAGTCAAGTCTTCTCATGCATATTAAGATCATATCACCAGCGTAATACAACTCATCCACCTTCTCTGAATTCAAACACTGACTTTTATTAATCTGAGTGATGTTCCGTGAGCATCTCTGCTCCTGAATGAATTATCCACATGCTCCTTGAATCCTGTATTGGTATTATCAGTTTGTCATAGGTCACGCTTCCTGGTGCTATTTTGAGATGCTGTCAACAAGTGTTGTTCTACATCCTGTGGTGGAAAAAGTCTGATGATGACTATAGTTAATGCTGAGCAGCTTATTGAGTTTCCCCCAGGAAACCTCCCCCGTGAATCACTAAAAGCTGTGCTGAAGGCAGTCACTGTGGAGACTTCAATTACTGGCGTGTCCCAGTCGGCTGATTTCTAACTGTGGCCAGCAAATTAGAAAAAGGTGGAGGGAGGTAGAGAGAGAGTGAGAAAAACGTAAAAATCATTTGGAGAAGGATGGTTTAAAATTTGGAAACAGAGGAACGACAGGATACTAAAGGGGACCAGTCACTAGAGTTTCTTCAAGTGAAACGTTTCTGGTTAGAAGTGGAGAGGTAACCTTTTGTTCACATGTTGGCTATAGGCCAGACGTCTGCACCATAGGATTCATTTCATAATCCTGCGTATGACTGATTTATGGCTCACATTATCAACTGTTGACTAAACGTCCCCAACTGAGTCTTTTGCCTATGTAGAGACAGGTCTGTGAAAATGCAGACAATAATGTCCTACATATTTTCTAATTTAGGGCAGCACACTTCATCATCGGTGTGTAATTGTGTGGTTTTTAAAGATGATTAGGGAGGGTTCATTGTGGCAGTAGGTTATTAGATCTTCACAGCAAAACTTTACATGCAGCAGTGTGGCCAGAATGGGCTTGTTCACAGATACAGTATGTAGACATGTAGAAGCTCATGTGTTCAATTCTAACTGTAAAGAAGAAATAAGAATTTACAAGTACTGTTCACCACTGTTCACATTAAAATTTTTTTTTTTTTTTTAAGTTTTATATATATATATGAAGAGTTCAGATGCAAAAGCCTCTAAATGCCATTTGAAATTTTCTTCTAAAATGACCATTTTTATCAAACTTGTATATTTAAGTTCAGTAATTTCACTTAAATGACAATTAATAGGTAATCTTCATTGCCATTTAAGTGAAATTACTGAACTTAAATATACAAGCTTGATAAAAATGATCATTTAGAAGAAAATTTCAAATGGCATTTAGAGGCTTTTGCATCTGAACTCTTCATATATATATATATATATATATATATATATATATATATATATATATATTAAGTAGCACAACTGATTTCAACAGTAATGATAATAAGACATTTTCCTTGTGTAGCAAATCAGCATATGATCTCTGAAGGATCGTGTGACACTGAAGACTGGAGTAATCACAGGAATAGATTACATTTTAAAATATATTCACATTGAAATCAGTTATTTTGAATTATTACAATAATTCACAATATCTGTTTTTAATGTATGTAGTTTTGATCGAATAAATGTCTTGGTGAGCATAAAAGACCTCTTAAGAGAAATTCTGACCCCAAATATTTGAATGGTATAGTTTCCTAACATTATATGTATTTATGTCTTCCACAGAAGAAAGTCACTCAGGATTGGAACGACATATAATGGTGAGTATGATGACAGAATATTTAATTATTAGGTGAACGTTTCCTTTAAAGATGTGTGTGTGTGAGGGACAGTTGTTGGAGTCATCACTGCTTATGAAGATGATTTGCAAGAGTTTCAGCTTTTATTAGTTTTAAATTAAGCCGAAAGCCTGTACTCCAAATCAAATAGTTTTCCATAATCTGGTTTATCTCTTTCAAATTTGTTCAAAATTCATTGTTTTACCCTTTTGTGATTATATTTGGACTCCACTTTTCATATAGGCATTTATGGCTGACTAGTTTGAGAATACCACTTATTTTAATGCAGTCTCAACTAAAACAGCACATCTAGCTATTTATAGTCAACCTGTCATAGTTTGTGCTATTCAGGATACAGTTTTTCTATTTTTAACACTTCCACAGATTTTAATTTTCCCCAGTGCCCATGCTGAGACATGAGAGCACTATTTACCTTTAGATGACTATAGGCCAGAATATGTGGTGTTTCTTTTTCAATGTCCTCTTACAACACACAAGAATCCAAGCTGACTTAATCCTAGCAGATTGGTTTTTAGTGCATCTTTCACTGTCGGTTGTGGAAACTTGAAGGCGGCGGCTACACATGGCTGATTTTGTGAACCCACAGCACTCCTTCATCTGGATGGATGGGAGGATTTGGGGTAAAATGCTGTAGTGACTAGCAGTGGCATGTTAGCCCATTGATGGCCAGCAGTTACTTACCTGCACTAGGAGAATGCGAGATTCTTACAGTACAATGTAATCAGGACTTCCACCCTCTTTGAAGCACTTGTCAGTCTAAACCCCACGATCAGATTGGTGCAGACGCACATCTGGTGCAGATGTAGCAGTCTCTTTCTCTCACTGGATCGGGGAGAGCTGGATGTCTGCCAAGCAGTGAATGTGCTTCCTGGTGTCTGTGGCCAGTAGAGAGAGTAAAAACACACAGGTACTAGAACTTGAGCCAAAAGCCATCAGCACCCCAACTGCAAGAGGCCAGGCCTCAGTGATGTGGGTGATCACTTCAAACAGAATCTAAAGAATGTTTAAAACACATGGCATTCAATCACAGGCGTTTGTGACCAGGTGCAGAGAGGTGTGCAATATTACAACCCAATGCCAAAACGCTGATTAAACCTATGGAACATGTCAAAGATCATAAGCATAATGCATAAGACAGATTTGCAAATCAAAGTCAACTGAGGTCAAGCTCATGTCACCTTTGAAATGTTTTTCCTCACTGAGTTACATTGCCGTGCAGTGAGGTATTTCTTTAATGTCACTCAGGTGTAGAGTAATGCAATATATATGCCTGGTTTCACAAACAGGTCTTAAATTGAGCCAGGATTAGGCCTTAGTTTACTTAGGGTATTTAAGTAGCTTTTATAAAGTGCCTTAGAAAAAAAAAATATTACTGTGCATATTGGATAAAACAAGGGCACTGACATATTTTAAGATAAGTTATAACTGCGCAAAAATGCATTTTAGTCTGGGACTAGCTTAAGCCTTGTGTGTAAAACCGGTGGAATATAATTAAATATTTCATGTTATGAAAAAAATGTGTCACTGTTATTTAACTCTATATTTAAAACAACAAAAAATAAACTATATATATATATATATATATATATATATATATATATATATATATATATATATATATATATCTAGAATGAATATATTCAATTTTACTACTTAATTTGTTTTTGTTTTTCAATTGGTTAAAACAAGTTTTTTTTATATTTAAAACAACAAAAAATAAAACTATATATATTATCTAGAATGAATATAGTCAATTTTACTACTTAATTTGTTTTTTTTTTCGATTGGTTAAAACAAGGTTTTTTATATTTAAAACAACAAAAAATAAAACTATGTATATTTTATCTAGAGTGAATATATTCAATTTTACTACTTAATTTATTTTTTTCAATGGGTTAGTTTTTTTCACTCAAAAATAAATAAATATATACAAGATAAACTGAATGTTTACTTCCACACTTTGATTCATGTAATTCTTTCGCTGACCTTCTCTTTTCTCCTTCCTCCAAAACAGCCTGAAGGTATGTGATATTTTGTCCTTTTACCCTGGCAAACATCACAGAGAAGACAGATGTGATGGCTGTTTCAGAAGATCAGAGAGTGAGAAGCCCAAAACGCTGCTCCAAAGCTCAACGGGGATCTCCTCATATGTCTACATGAAAAACCAAACTGGCTGGTGAGCGTTGGTCTTTGTGATTCAGTCTATTAGATTCTGAGATGCCCCATGCCTGCAAAAGATCAAATAATTTCCTCCCGACCAGATTAGACATGTCAGCAGGGGGTATGAAACATGCTTATATTAAAATGCCTTCATCCTCTCAGACAACCCTCTATGAATGGAAGAACACTGACTCTTAAAATATTAACCAGTGGCAAAATATCTCACAAGAACTAATTAAGAATTGGCTTGCTGGAGGATTTTCTTCCTTTTAGGAAAAAATATGTTTGTATGCTATTTTAGGCCACTTCTAGTACTGAACTTGATGCAGTGAAGAACAGATCTTCTTAGATGTTGTATTGTATTAGCTCGAGAGAGGATTACTGCTTAAATCTGTTTGAGTATGTGCCCCGTTTAATCTAGCTGAGAAGAGCAAATGAGTCCTGACCATTGGTCCCTCTTAGATGGCTAATTGCCTAAATCTGATTGGTGTGAACATGCTGCGTGCCATTCATCTGAAACCGCCTCGTCCTGGCCTAAAAGGTGAGGCCCCGTTCAACTTCAACCTTCATTCACTTAACACGTTTTGTGTAGCTATCCAGATACAAACCAAAGCCTTGTTGAAACATCACAGCATATGTTGGATAATGAGACTCAGCTGTCCCGTCGGTTTCTCTGACATACCCTTTTTAATCTCATGATGGCTCTGAGGATAATGGGGTTATTTCGCTAGAGATACAGACAGACAGATAGCAGGCACTGTCGCAGGCTAACACTAGCCAGCAAAGTTAATGCTCGGGGCGGGTTCCTCCGCATTTGCCTGCCATCTGTCGCTCAGGCAGAAGTCCAGCAGTACGACAGGGCGTCCACCTGGGAATGTGGTTGCATGCACCATCATTCTCTATATGTTTGTAGGTTCTCACCACTGCCCCCTAGTTGGAGCAGGGATGTGCAAATCTACGTACTGTATATTCTGTACATTACAGAGTTTTTCAAAGCAGCTTTACCATAATAAATAAGAACATAACAGTGGTAATGTTGCAACATTTGTGTTTAGCTGTAAAGCAGCTCTACAGAAGGCAATCGTGTCATTATTTAGCTCAAGTTGGTTCAGAAGTGCCTTGAGATTTTGGAATAGGGATACAATGTTTGCCATGCACTGAGATTTCACAGCAATGGTGGAATGCTGGTTTGTTTTATTGTGGTTGGTACAAATCTTTGGTTTTGTTGTGTTTGA
Organism: Cyprinella venusta; assembly: GCA_038021265.1. NCBI lineage: Eukaryota > Metazoa > Chordata > Actinopteri > Cypriniformes > Leuciscidae > Cyprinella > Cyprinella venusta. Next base: position 13,693,434 of record CM075873.1, on the reverse strand, counting down.
CGGTTGAAAAAAAAAGGAACTGTCCTTAATGTACTATTGTGGTTTTGACATAAAAACTTTATTTGGAAAAATATCGCCAGGATGTAGGCTGCCATGTAAAACTGTTCTGTAATCACTTTTAATCACAATTACTCATCATATCATTCCAAACCTATATGACTTTCTTCTGCCGAAACACAAAAGAAGATATTCTGATGAATGTTGGGAACCAGACAGTTTTGGTGACCATTGATTTTCATTATACATATGAGGCATTGACACATTTATCAAAATTTTGATATTAGGTGTCCTTAATTACTATGTACTTACATAAATCAACAAATACAATGTAGTTATTGTGTTAATGTTGTATTGGAAAACACACAGCGCTGCTTATGAGGTGGGATATGGGACACGTTTTAGTCGTATAGGTTTAAGGGTGGTGGAATGAGGGCTGAGGGAAGGGTCAACAACAGAGTAATTATAGATGTAATGACAGAGCTTAATTAGAGCTGTAGGTTTTTTAAAAGTACATTGTAAAAACATGTATGTACACAATAATTGCATTGTATCAAATTATTTAAATGTCAGTACATAGTAGTTAAAGGCACCTTATATAAAGTGGGACCCAAAATATTATAGTTAATGTTCCACAGAAGAAAAAAAGTCAGGTTTGGACCAACATGAGGGTGAGTAAATTTTAACAGATTTTCCAATTTGGGGTTATTGTTCTGATTACTGGTTGGACTATTCTGGTTTCTTCAGGAACTTCTTTAAAAATGTCAAAAACACATGAAAATTTAGGAGTTTGGATCTCTTATGTTACAGAATACAATGTTGGAAATCTAGTGAAGATGTGTGATGGGCAAGGTCATTTGCTTTATAGTTGAATTTCCTAGATGTGCTCTTAATTTCCTGTCAGCACCCTGCCTTTCTCTCTGATGACTGGACACGGGATTGGTTGGCTATGCACTCTGCTGCTGTCAGTTCCTCAGGAGTGTATATAATATTAGCACATAACTTGCAAACATCAGAAAAATATTATGAGAGTCAATGGGGTCCCTTAACGCAGCCTTAATACAAGCTCACCAAAGTTTCTCTTGGATCTGTAGAGATGAGGGGGGGAGGAGGTGTCATAAATCACTTTGTCAGGCACAGGGTCTTTAGCCTGAGGTCTCCCCTCAGCCCATCACTTTGTATGTTGCTGTTTTCCTTCAGGAGGCTGCTAGTGTGTTCCCGAAAGCATTGCATGTTCTATACAGATGATCTTAGGTGGGAAGCTGACTATCAAAAACCCTCCATGAACTGGGTGGCTATGTCTTCATGACTGAACATGTGTTAGCGTATTAGACCTGCCTCACAGGTTTAGATGCTGTATGTAGTTGATGGGTTGACATCACTTTAGAGTAGCAGCCATGATGTAAGTGTGAGCATGCATATTTGCGATTACTATTAAGTTAGCATTTCTCTGATGGGTTCTTTGATTTTGGATCGTGCTGTTGGACAGATCTGCATTGCAATATCTTTTGAATAGGGCTATAAATTGATTAAAAAGTTTACCGGTAATTTAGTAAATTACTTAAAATGCCTATTCATTTAAATGAATTATGTCTTTTTGTTTTTCAGTGTTTTTTTTTTTTGCCATAAGCACTTTATTTAAAACATTGTTAAAGTATAAAATATTTGGCCATTGGCCCTGCTCCAATGGTAGAAATTTCTCATAATGTATGTTGATTAATTTGTCATGGAAAAATTACAATCACAGTATAATAATTATTTTGTGTGTTTTGAAAAAAAATAATTGAAAATACCTTTTTAAAAATCACTATTAATTAAAAAAAAACATTGATAAAAACTTTTTATATTATAAATCATAATACATTTTTTTAGATTTATTTAAGGACATCATGATTGATTTATAAATTTTAGAAATTATAATTTATTTATTTTTTTATTTTCTAAAGGAGATAATTTGTAATTTATTTTAATTAGTTTACTTGTGTTACATTTTGTAAATATTAAAATATAAATTATTATTTTTTTATGAATAAGTGAGTATTTATTTATGTTTAACATGTTAAATTGACAGCCTTACTTTTGGAAATGATTAATATACATGCAACTTTTTGCAAATGTCTGTCTCAGTCTGACCAAGGGCCGGACTTTTTAGGTGAGAAAGTGCAGCTGGTCTCAAGTCTGGGGCTCCTGGATCATTTTCTCTACACACATTTTTCAAGCAAGTTGGTGTTGATTGACAGGCAAACTTTCTGCCCCTTTCCAGTCAGGGTTCAATGCGGATGTCTGGTTAATTAGGTTGACTTCAAGGATTATAATCAGAGGGGGGATATTACTGACCATATGTGTCAGCGCAGATGAGCGAACCTCCCAGGCTTGAGGTGTCAAAAGGATATTTTTTTGTTTCCTCTCCGTTCTTATTTACCATAGCGCTATACAGATCTGCGTCACTGGCCCCCAGGGGTGACTTAAACAGCCTAACGTCTATGACAGATAAATTATGCTAAACAGATTATTCATGTTTGCAAGACCTACGAGGCACAGCATGGCCCTTCTGGAGAACCAGATCATCATATCTTTGCTTTCAGCATCCATGGCAAGGCCAGAAAATTTATCGTAATAGGTTCATAAAGGGCATAACTCAACTAACAAATCTAAGGCACATCTCTCCACTGGGATGATTAAAGGAATAATTTACTCAAAAATGTAATTTCAAACCCATATAACTTTAATAGTTTATGGGTGAACTGTTCCTTTAAATTGCCATTTTTGTGCTCAGATTACATTTGTCTGTGGGTATGTTCACCTATTACACTTTGAACGAAACATTTGATGAGAAAACCAGAGAGAACCAGAAATGTGAAAAGTAAAAAATAAAAAGGCGCCCTCAGAAGCGCACCGTGACATATGGAAGCTATCACAGGGCTATGCTCCCATCTGTGTCCACAGCCGTGGCTCGCTGGCACCCAAAAGCCACTGCGCAGGATGGGAGTAATCCATGGAAGAGGATCCTTGGGATTGTGATGGGACTCAAAGTTCCCTGGAGACAGAGATTTAACCAGGAAGAGGTAGATGGATTATACTGGCGTTGGGTGAAGTGCAGATGTTCAGAGCTATTTACAGAAAACAGGTGCCCAGGCACTGAGAAAGGTTCAGCAAGGTCTTGCTTTTTGTTTGTCATGTTAGTGCCAAATCTTGTATTTGGAAATGTTGCAACACATTGGCGCTGTATGTGTACAGTGCAGTTTAATTGACTGTTTGTACCAAGTCCCATATAAATTTCAGCCCTTATGTTTAAGTGAAGGACTCATCCTAAAGGCAAGAATTAAAACCACACAAACATGAAAAGAATCTACGTAATTTAAGATTCCCATGACTAAAACTTTTTGGAGTGCTTTATTCCTTCAGGTTTAATCATGGTCTAACATTGCATTTCACCTCTTTACCAGTGTTTCCGCTGGGCATTAAAAACATTAAAAGTCCTTAAAGGCATACTTCACTTCTGGAAAGATGATTGTATATTTAAAATGGGTCATTTTTGTAGAAGAAATATGAAATTATTTTTGAATTTGGAGCTGTCTAGAATGAGAAAAACCAGAAAATGTATTTTTGGCTTATGTGGATGAAAGACAACAACTCCCAGAATGCACTTGCTTCGCTGCCCTAGGAGGCCACGCCTAACGGTAAAAGACAGCAGTAGTTAAACAACAAGTCTAGGCTAATAGCGAGTCTCCGTGGTGAGTCTGCCCGAGATTTCAAGATCACTTAAAATGTCCGGGATTCGGCTTTTGCGCTCTACAGTCGCCATTCATTATGTTTACTGTGGCGAGCAGGACGAGTGAGGGCCGCGGGAGCCCTCACTCGTCCTCATGCTGACATTCAGTTTGGAGTTCAGGAGATTGTCTTGACCAGGACCACACCCCTAAATGCATTGAAGCAACTGCCATGTAATTGGTTGATTACATAATTGCATTAATGAGAAATTGAACAGGCGTTCCTAATCATCCTTTAGGTGAGTGTATGTTGCTAGTAGTCGAGCCTGCCACTTATCAGCCAATCAAAAAAAGAAAGGGGCTACACATTCGCCAATTATAAAATGGCACTATTGTATCTGGGAAAGATTCAAGATCTTGATCTCCTGTTTTAATGTTACAAAAAATTCACAACTTGTTTGACACAAACAATGACAACTTGACTGCTGTTAGAGAACGTTTCCTAGATAATTAGCATCAGTTTTTTTAGGAGTGTCTGTAACTTAACCAACAGTTTTACAGCCTGTTCACTAACACCTGCTCAGATCAAGTAGTTTAGGGCAGGCCTATTCATATTTTCATTATCCCACGAGGACTGACATATTGTCACATTTTAAACATCTGTCTCTCCAAGTAGGCTTAAAAAATATATAAGTGCTAAATAAATTAAAGTGTATTTCATAGTCGATGTTATAGGTCACTTTTAAAATCATGTCATATTTTATAATTATATCCGAGCCATGGATGCATTAATCATTGATGTCAGGTAAAAAGCAATTATGGATCCTCTCATTCGCCCTGAGAGGAAAGTCCCCTAAAAAGGCCAGGTTAGAGGATGTCTGCTCAGGGAAGGTGGCGAAAAGGGTAGGCCCATTAGAGGAGGAGACGGTGCAGGTAGAAGAGGAAGAGAATAAATACTTTTGTATTTGGTTGAATTTTCAGTGCCATGTGTCATCTTCTCTTGCAAGTTTGAGCAATTATTAATAACAACAACAAAAACACTAATGATAATATTATTAATGAAACACCACCATTCCTGCGACCCATCCTATATGCCGTGAGATGTTTAAAAAATGGTGGGGACACAATCGACATGTTCTACCAGCAAGTTACACCTATGTGTTTCAGAAAAAAATATATATTAAAAAAAATATATATATATAAAAATATATATCCGTGGTTAGTCATGGGTTGTATATGGCATAAAAAATAATGTAAAAGGCAATAAAAAGGCATTAAAGTTCGGCATTTTATACTTAAAGCCCTGTTTTAAGATCATTTCTGATGAAATAGAACGGTTAAGATTGAAATTTGGACAAATGCTGCTGTCTCGAGAATTTTTGGTTTCTGTGGTTTAATTTGAAGATACCTGCTGAAACCTGTTTACCATATTTTGTTGTCAAGAAATGAAAAATGACTAGCGATACAGGGAACATCCTGTTTAACGCAACATAAGTTTGAGAATTCCATGCACAGTTTCTAAATGCTCTTGAAGGCACCGGTTAAGTGCTTGGTTCATGTGCGTTTTTTTTCTCTACTTGTCTGGTGCTTCGTGAGTCATTGGGATGTCGAATGCCCCTGTCTCAACCTCTTTTCCTGCCCTGTTACTCACTGGACCACTTCAAGTTTTCTCGGAGTGAAAAATTTATTGCAGCTTGGTAAATTTTTTATGGCTCCATTTCAGTGGACCTTTGATGGCGTGCTGCGTTCTGTATCAACCCGACGGCGACCAGCCCTTAGCATTCTCACAAGCAGTCCCGTGAGGCCGTCTGACGCACACGCACCGAGTGAGCGCTGTCCTGTCTGATAAATACCTGCGGACCAGACCTCTGTGATTTACCGCATGTCAAGAGTTAACCTACTCTGGAACCAATGGCCCTACCAGACAAGAGGAAGTTTGTCGTTCTGAACACACCACACACTACAAATGATCTGTAAAGGAGAATGTATTCTGTTCTGTTTTGGGCGCCCTTTTGGATGACCTCCTGTCTGAACATCTTTTCACTCTAACTCACGAAAGCAGAACATCTGTCTCTGTCCATGATGTAGGGGACTATTTATTTCAAACTATTATCTCAATAGATATCTCAAGCTATTTATAATTTTTGTCTGCTTAACATTAAGTTATTTTAGAATCTACGTCTTGTTGCTAAACTGTGCATTTTGTGTCAAGTACAAAAACTGATACCGTTCTATTTCATCAGAAACGATACTCGGTAGATTGTTGTTACATTTGTTTTACATTTATTCTTTTGTTGTAGTCATTTTGGGATGAACTAACCCAATTAGTTGGGTTTAACTAATTTAAACATGAACCAAATGCAAAAATTTTATTCAAAGGTGACATATTATGCCCCTTTCACTAAATGGAATATAAATCTATGGCGTCCCCAGAATTTGTCTGTGAAATTTCAGCTCAAAATACGCCCCAGAACATTTATTATAGCTTGTCAAATTTGCCCCTTTTTGAGTGTGAACAAAAAATTGTTGTGTGTGTGCACCTTTAAATGCAAATGAGCTGCTGCTTCCTGCCCAGTTCACAAGAGGGCCGATATGGGAGATTTGGATATCGGCAATAACAAAGCACACAAATTTTCTGCTCTATAAACCATTCATATTTGTACATTTACAGATGGAGATCATGTACAACACTAGAAATGTTTGGGTCAGTAAAACCCTTTTTTTTCAAAAATGTAATACTTTTATTCAGCAAGGTTAATTCATTAAATTGATCTGAAGTGACCTTAAAGATATTTGCAGTGTTAATAGATTTCGGTTACAAATAAATGCTGTTGCTTTGAACTTTCTTTTTATAAAAACCTGGAAAAAAAGAAATTAAGCAGCATAAATGTTTGCAATATTGTTGATAATAAGAAATGTTTATATGTGTGTGTGTGTGTGTGTGTGTGTGTGTGTGTGTGTGTGTGTGTGTATACTGGTATTTCTATGATGTCTTGTAGCCTACAAGAATAGAAATACCAGTAAAGTTTGACCTTGTGGGGAGATTTCTTTGGTCCCTGTTAGGAAACAATTGTGTAAATCATACAGAATTGTCTTTGAAAAATCTAAAATAGTAGAAATGTTTCTGTGTTTGGTTAACAGTAAAAAAAAAAAATGTGTCTTTGGAATGTCCCCATAAAACATGGATACCTAATGTGTGTGTGTGTGTGTGTGTGTGTGTGTGTGTTTGACCTAAACTCGTAGACCTCCCCTAAGGCTACACTGGATGGGCCCCTGTGTTAACACCTCTCAGGGGCTGGACACACCTGTCATTGATTAGCATGAGTGTGTAACCAATGCGGTATGCCTTCCCTCATAAAACAATTCATCCAATTTCAGCTTTGCTACAAACTGACCCAATGTATATACTTATTTTAAACATAAGTACCACCATACCAACTTGTAGTTTTCCTCCCTGAAGCCATGCAAATTCTATTGGCTGTAAAGCAGTTTGTCGTGTGTGAGTGCATGTGTATTTGCTTATAGAGGCCTCACTAATGTGGCTCATATAACATGCAACATGATGATGGTAAACCTTCATTTCTGCCCTATATTTGTTGTTGCAGCTCTTGTCTGAGACCACATCCCTCAACTACAGCGCTCTGCTGCATCGACAGTGCATTTAAAAAAAAAGAACAGCTGCTCCTCTTGATGTATGAATGTATGCACCAGTCCCCGGCCCACAAAGTTAGATCCCCACGTCAAAAGCTCAGGAAGATGCCGGTCCCACAGGAACCGGACTGACCACCGCCATCTGCACTTGACGAGCAGGCCGGCTTCTTTTCTTATCGTCAGGAAGTTGTGAGGTGGGAGGTATTTCTGTTTGTTTGTTTTGCAAATGTATTTGTTTCCGCTAATGCAAACAATTAGGTGACATCCTATGACAGAACAAGCACTGGTCCGGCTGCAGATGACATGGTGCTCTACTGTAATGGGCTCATCAGTCAACACAGTCTGATGAAACACTGTGACAACTTGGCAGAGGCTTCGCCAGTGACTAAGGTGACCACGTTCAAGGTTGACAATTTGGACAACAAAGTAAGCCGGTCTTTGTAGGAACAGGTCTTTTCCCATAACATGATGGTATCAAAGCAGTAGAAACACAAATATGGCTAATTAATCTCATAGACATGGATTATTTTGGGGGAGGGGAGGGAATATAAATTTACATTTATTCATTTAGCTGACGCTTTTATCCAAAGTGACTTACAATTGCTATATATGTCAGAGGTCGCACGCCTCTGGAGCAACTAGGGGTTAAGTGTCTTGCTCAAGGACACATTGGTGTCTCACAGTGGATTCGAACCTAGGTCTCTTACACCAAAGGCATGTGTCTTATCCACTGTGCCATCACCACCCCTATTATACATTTTATTTTTCATATTGTATTTTTTATAAATAATGCCTAAATGTTTCAATTCAATATGATTTAATTCATATATAATAATGTAAACAATTACACAACCATTCAGAGTATTGGGGCTGGTTATTGGGGCTATACTCACCAAGGCTGCATTTATTTTATCAAATAAAAATATGAATATTGTTGGATATTATTACAATTTTAAAAAGCTGTTCTCTATTTTTAGTTTTAAAATTGGATTCATTCCTGTGATGTAAAGCTGATTTTTCAGCTGCCATTTCTCCCATCTTCAGTGTCACATGATCCTTCAGACATCCTTTAATATACTGATTTGGTGATCAGTTTTCCACTATTTTATTATGACAACCATAATACGTTTTTTTCAGGATTCTTTGATGAATAGAACGTTGAAAAAGACTTTTCATTTAAAAAAATCTTACTGACCCCAAACTTTTGAACAGTAGTGTATATAATTGAAATATTTATGTTCATTTATAACTGTATTAATATTTTGAAGCCTATTATAAATTGTAGAGACAACGTGTTTTGTTTATAGACATTTCTCACTATCTATTGTGAATTTGACATATCAGCATAAACCGAGCAGTTACTAAAATCCTTTCTCTCTTTACAGTGCATCAAACTCCAAAATGTCAGTTCCTTTTGGACTGAGTGAAAAGTTGGCTGCGCACTGTAGTGTTTGTTATTGTTAATCAGCACCTTCAGGTCCGAAGTCCGATATTGAAACCATGCTGTTTTCCTGGAGTTTACTTAACTTTTTCAAACTTTTGGCCAAAAAACACATAGGTGCTCCATTAATAATTCTTTTTTCGGTTAACAGTAGAAAGAACAGTGTACATGTGGTGTTTACCTCCTGTGGCATAAAGCTTTGACTTGAATGAGTTTGCTGTTTCCCACTCAGAATCAACCCATTCAACACATTTACGGAAATATATTGTAAATCCGAAATCTTTTCTGCTGTCATCACAGCCATTTATGCATGCTGTGGGCTTATTTGTTTGGCCCAGTGTCATATGCCTTCTGAGAAAGCATTCATGCGGAGAAAGAACCAATTATGTGTAATTTCTGCTTTTAAGCCCATCTCCCATAATCACCATGGTGATATTTTAAATGCGATTAAACACACAGGAGTACTTCCGAGCACAAATGTTCCTTCATCTTCACAGAACTAGAACAGATTAGCCGTTTTATTTTAATTTTAAATACAGCTGGACGGAGCACATCAGAATAGAACAGAAGCATGGAGTTTTGATATATACAAAACAGACAAAGACATCCATCTAGATGAGTACAGAGACACACAATTAAAACATAGCACACAGTACCTCAGATAGATGATATGGAGCTATAAATTAAACAAAATCAATCATTTAAAATGTTCTAAAACTGCCTCTGCGTTCTGTTTTGTTTTGTGCAATAATATAATGTCTTTTTTTCAGCAAATATTTAAGTGTTTAAATGTGGTTATTTTTATTATTTGAATGATCTTATGAATATATATATATATATATATATATATTCATAATATAATATAAAACTTGGGTATTGAAATACTGTATATGCATATAAATATATTAGTGTGTGTTTATACACACAGAGAGAGAAAGAGACTGTAAAGCAGTAATTTATTCTGTCATTCTCACCTACATTGTTCTTTTCTATTTTTCTGTCTGTTTCTCAAGGACACCGCCATAAAAGGCCTCTTAGACTAATACAGTTATCTGTTTATCTGATGCAGATGAAAAACTTCCTCTGAATGAACATACACAATATCTTGGCACACCAGTCAGGATCCAGCACAGAGGAACCTATCTTTAAAATCACAGGCATGTAAGTATGCATCCTCCTGAATTCCAGTCCCTTTGTTTTTAGATGTAAGGGAAGAACAGTAATGAGTCTTCTGTTGACTTGACATCCTTGGAAAGTCCGCCTGGACCGCACACCTGCTGTCCATCCAGACCTGTGGAATCCCTGTATGGATACAGAGGATGCAAAATATGGAAAGTATGCCGGCGGCCGAAGACCCTTAAGGTAACGCAGCGTGCGTCGAGGAAATGGCCAGGAATGTCAATGCAACCATTCCTTCCATATCCTCCGTCGCAGCATTGTTTGAATGGCCGTGCCGTTAATCATTAATATAAACACCTGTAAACTTAATATAATTAACCAGGCCTTTTGTTGAGGGTTTTCCCCTTGTTTTGATGGGACATTCAATGCAGGAGATCAAGAGGTCTTTCTCTTCCATGATAACCCGAGTGTAACAGTCATGGGTGGTTTTGGTTTATGTATTAATTCACTGCGGTCAGCAGACAGTGTGCTGTGAAGGGTAGTGTCACCGGGTGCACTGGCAGCTTGACAAGTGACAGGGGCCAGACTGAATGTCCTTGACAGTAGCATAACTCTGCCAGGAGTGCTTCAGTGGCAGCAGAATGCATAATTGGTGACACGATGAGCAAAGAGGACACTTGACAGAAGTCCTGGGCTGGAGACAGAAAGGCTTTCGATCTCAAAGAGGTCCGATCAGCATGGTTGAACTTGGTTTTCGGTTTCTCGGTTCAAAGTGCAATGGCTGTCAGTTATACGCCATTCATGTGCTACTATTTAAAGAATTAGTTTACTTTAAAAAAAAATCCAGAAACGTATTCACTATACAATACAATACGTATTCATCTACCCTTTGGTGGACTGTTGAAACAGTTCACAAATCATACAAACCACTGGTATGATGTTGCAGCTATCTTTTATGGAGTTTGTAAGCTTCTTGGAAGTTTAAGAATGACGTTATGATGACAGAATTTTTCATTTTGGTATCAACTGTCGTTCTAAACTACAATACATCCAAAATAAGAATTCAAACTTATAGACTGAAATGGTTTTCATGTATACATACGGAATTGCCAACTCCTAAAGGATCTGTGTTTTGTTATGAGATGAGATTTAAAAATATATTTGTAATAAAACGAAATATTTTTTGTATTTTTTAAATATTTTTAATTATCATTATTTTAATGATTTGTTTTTGAAATTTTATTTTTGAAAATAGATAGTGAAGGACAAGCAACCATTAAGTGCGCAGCATGAAAACTCTTAATATTTTTTAAAAATCCCTTTTCTTCTGCATATAAACCATACTTCCATTTGTGTTACCTCATAGATTTGAATGAGGAGGCCTATGCAAACTTATGTCTGCAGTGTAAACTGTAAAATTGTTCTCACATATATTTTTTTTGACTCTTGTCACACAAGTTTTTCTTGTGTTCTTCTTGGGAGTCTTTCTGTTCAGGCTCAAGTGTTTTATGAACTGTTACCTCACTTTTATGTTTTAAGAGCGGACGAACACATTTTTTTCTCATGATTCCTGTGATAACGTTCTGCATTTTCTCTGTTCATTATTTGTGTTTTGAATCTGATGTGATTATGAGAAAGGGGCTGAATGTGGCTCCCATGAGAAAGAGATGAAACATGGATAAGTTCAGTGATATTCCCAAACTCATCTTTTTGATAAAGTGCTCCATTATCCTTCATAAGTTCAGCTGCAGGAATTTAATGTCGTAAACACTGCAGAGTCATTGCAGTTAGTGTCAATGCATGGCTGAGAAAGAAAAAAAAAAGACTCAGGGACTTATGGGTTGACTTTTTAGCCTAAAACGTAATTGTACATGATATACAACCTTTGTAAACCACTTCTGTCAGTGAGTCAGTGTAAGTGACTTTGCTAATCTAAGCACCAGACATCTCTCCCAGCCATTTTACCTTGAAGCTTTAGCCAAAAGATCAAGGGGAACTTTTAAGGTCATTTTCGCTCATTTGTTTTGTTTCAGAGTTTATTTCTGTCATTAGGAAGCTCAGATTTGAAACAATAGTTATAATTCTTCTATATTGATATGCATCATTAATTATATAATAAGCTATAATATAATAGCAATATAAGTTAAAACTGAAAAATCGACATTTCAGGTTTAAATTGCAGTCTAGATTTTTAATCTGGTCTTAGACTTGTGAATCCCACTGCTATTATATAAGACTTGTGATTAATTTGATATTATTAGTTTAATTGTGCTGTGCTTTTCATAACCTGTGCAATGATGAAGGACTGTATCCATTAATGATGCCCAATTGTGCTTCCTTTCACTCATGTCATTCTAATATGCTTTTATACTTTACCTTAATTGCTGTATAGTCATAATGGACTTACAGTTGATCTTATGCATTTGTCATGCTGTAGTGAAATTCTGATTCACAGTCCCAACTGTTTAATGAATACAATACACTCAGTTTACATAGAAATTGTCTGTCAGAATTTAAGCTAAATTGAAGAAAGCATTTGTTTAAAATCTGCTCTATATATCTCATATTGCATACTTGCATACAACTTTTTTTTTGGCTAGTGGTTTTCCATAGTTACTAGTCACTCAGCATTTTCACCGCCCACAATTTTGCCATCGATACCATATAGATATTTTTAATATTATCTTATAATTTGGTAGCAGATATTTTAGGCTGCTGTCACTTTAAGACCCACATGGATCCATTACACAGTTACACATGCATTTTCTTTCTCAACTGTTTATGTTCACTTAAGATAACTCAGTTTTTTTTTTCAAAGACTGGCATTTTGACAGTATGTTCTATGTTTTTGACAGTTTAAGCACAATAAGCAGCGAAAAATAACTCGATTTTGTATTGACAGGTGGCTTTATGTGTTCGCACTTTGGGTGTGAGCACAAAATCTGATAGAATGAGTAAAATTATGCGCAATCCCACGCTGAAATTCAAGCCCTGTAACAGCAACAATATTCATCCAGATTAAATGAAATGAGGCGGATTTGTGTATCTCGCTACCAGAGAGATGAATGAAAATGCACCTGGTATCTTGTAGCCTATCTATTTTTTTGGAAAATGAGTATTGGGAGTGTTTCCAATATTTCAGTACCAATATGAATAAAAAAATCTATATTTTTTTGACGTAACATTGCACTTACTTCAGATGCCATTAAATGACTACAATTGAAAACTGTATAATATATCAAATTCAACCTGCAAAGAAAGCTATGATGGCTGTGTAAATCCACCCTCATTTGCCCGGATGGCAGGTGTTAATATAAAGCCCTGCTGACTATAATATGCAGTAGGCCTACATAATAAATGATCCGAAAAGCTAAATAGGGTTTGAGCAGCGTGTTGATCATTGGGCTTTTTCCACACAGACTTGGCAACCCTGGTTATGCGTGCAGGCCACAGGAGGAGGTGCTGAAAGGTTAGATGTACAATCAGGAAATTCTCTGTGATGGCTTCAGCTCCCTCAGTGGGTGTCTATATTCCCATGTCGGAACTTTCCTTTTCCTTTTTCATTCGCACGGCACCCATCGATCCCTATGACTTATTAGAGCTCTGCTTTGTTTAGCTTTGCTTTTCTCTTGTTTTGCTAGTCTTTAAGAGACTGCAGGTTGACATAATGAATCATCTAGCAGAGAGAGGTCACGTATCAGAGGTACACTTACAGTATGTTGAGCGGTCATCTGCTTTGACCATTTGTGCAGTGGCAGGAGACGTCTGAGCAACTGGTCCCCTCTGAGTAACCACAATGTTCTCACGATGATAGAGCAGGTCAAAACGTATACCTCGGCCTCATGCAAACTAATAAACATACTTGTTCTGATTTAAACATGATGTGATGGATGCTGCATGAGCATCTGTGTGTGAGCTGTAGGGGTTCAATCAACTTTAATCAGCATGCTTCAGCCTCTCCAAGAAACACTGTTGGAGAACTACAGCCATCTCGCAACGGCCCATTTGCACCACAGTTTACTTTAACCTAACAAGTTCTGAGGAGCCCTCGAGGCCACAAAACCTAAAAGTAAACACGCCGCACACGGAATGTGTTTACCAATCTGCCAATGACCTTTTACTACGTGCTTCAAATGTGTTTTTGAGGATTGTAATCTGAAATCGACATTGCATATGCATGTTTGCTTATCAGATTGTTGAATTAAAGGCTAGGAAGGGAGTGCACTTTTAATGCCTTTAAATGTTAATTGACCAAGTGAAAACTGATAGGTGAAGTGTACAAGTGCCAGGAATATAATGGCCTAAAAATAGAAGTGAGATGAGTGGAAAGAAAGTGTTAGAGGGGTCAGAGCTAGCAGTCTGGTGGTGTGTTAGAAATGTGTGTGTGCGTGCCAGTGGCTGTGCTTCTTCTTTCTCTGGGTCAATGGGGATCCTCACTCAGGGTTTGACAGGATGTCAGGTCTTCGTGTCCATCTATCTGTTGAATTCTCTCTGTGTTGTCCGTTTGTTTCTTTCTTACTCTCATTCGCTCTGTCCCAGCGGAGAGCAAAAATCAATGTGTCCCTGTCTGTCAGTAAGATATTGCCTCGCAGGCCTCAATTTTCCAACAAAATGAGTGCAGTGGATGTGTTTTGATATTGATGTACCACCCAATATAAAAGCTGCATCATGATTTCAACTTCGGTTGACGGATCACCAGTTTTATTCTTTTTTTTTTTATGAAAACCAAATGTATTTAAAAATGTTGGTAGCAGTTTACAGTAAAGTAAAGCATTTATTAAAGGTTCATTTTAATGTTTAATGTCAATGATACTTTAAAGTTAATTTATACAATGTAAAATGTATTTTAACAAAACTGTTTTATACGGTATTTTCTTAAGATTTATATTTCTAATAAACACAATTCTTTGAAATAGACAGTCTTCAACATTAAACAGTTGTGTAAACTACATTAAGTTTTCAATCCCACAAGATTAACATTATCTAAAGGTATTTGCATTCATTCTTGTTATTTCATGTTAGCTATTGCATTAACAAAGAATTGTGAAGTGTTACCAAAGTATTTTTTAAGTCTCTGAGCTTATTAAAATAATTCAGACTGATCTCATAAAATAGTGTATGTATGACACACCAATTCGTATTTGCATTTTTGGTGTGCTGTCAACACGCATAATCGCTTTTCAGTGTGTTTATGAACGCGTGTATATGTAACTTAACGTTACATTACTGTATATATAAATATATGACCTACCCCAACCCCATCCCTAAACCTACCCGTCACGGTTAATACGATTTATGAGTCTTCCCCAATCATAGGAAAAAAATATCACTCCCCAGATGAAGATCTACTTTTTGCTTCGTTTCGCTCGGAGATTTGACGGCGTGTACATACACACATACACGCGGATAGCTCAAAATGCGTATAGATAACAAGTGGCGTGTATGTTTACGCAAAAGTCATGATGTCATGTTGAATAATTAATGTCTATGTACAGAGCTATTTCTACTTTTCCCAGTATTATTAAAACTGAATTCAGAAGAAGTGAAAATATCTTGTGAAATTTGTATGGATGTTTTTCATCTGGTATTGTGAAGTTCACACACACATAAAATAGCAATCAGCCAGTCTCACAGTCACATCTTTACTGGCCGTCCTGGGGTCTTGTACCTCTATTATGTCCAGTCTGTGGCCCGCTGGGACAGTCTCAAAAGTCCCTCAGTGGAATTTCGAGAGGGGGGGAAATCATTTTGTCTTTCAGCAGTGGATTTTTTTTCTGCATGTGCCGTCTGTTAGTATAAGTCTCAGGCCATTATTCACGAAGCTTACAAAGGTCGGGTTATGCTGCAAGCAAATCCCTCTTCAAACTAATTATTGTTCTTTGTGAATGCATGGATCAGACTGTGCTGTCGCTGTGCTGGGTTCAATGCAGACTATTGATTTGAATTATTTCTATAAGAGAGATATTTCACTGTGAAAACTTCCTCACATGGTGTGTTGGGTGTTAATAAAACCCAGTTAATTGTGAATCAAAGGGACACCTTATTGTTAGTCATGCTAACATGCTTAGTCCCTTAAATATCCAGTCACTTATCCAAGATTAGGCTTTAGGGAAAGGAGGAGGAATTTTAAAATATCCTGCCTTAATCAAGCTGCAGAGTCCCTTTGGCCAGCTGTGAACCTCTATACGGCCCAGACGTGTGTGTGTGTGTGTGATTCAGGTCAATTCTACGTTATGGGGGAAAATATTTCCCGCAAAGATTACAATATCTAAAAATCCTTGTCCTTATGGGGAATTTTTTTGTCCCCATTAGGGAAATCTTGTTTTGTTTTTTGTTTTTTAATGTAAAAAAGCAGGATGTTTTTATGACTGGTAAGTTTAGGGGTAGGGTTAGTATAGTTTGTGCAGCAGAGTATAAAACGTGTGTGTTTTTTGTGTATGTGTTTGAGCTGATTATGGTCACCATGAAGCATTGCAGAATTCCCCAGCTGAGAGTATAGCAACATCCTCTGTGATTGGAAACTGGAAAATGTCCAATGGCAAATTAACAGGCAATTAATTACATCATCATTTAACAAACATACACAAATGAGCCAAGAGACAGGATGTCAAAGAGAGGGGAAGCTTAAGCCAGGCCGATAGGAAGCGAGGACAGTAGCGGTTGGAGTACGACCCTGTCCCTGAAACCAGCATGCACTCCATACCTCCCTTCCTCCCTATATTTTCCTGTTTACCAACTTACTCGCGTGCTTGTTTGGATGTTTTCCTTCAGTCCCCCGAGTCGATATCTTCCTGTGGCGCACGGGCACTCACCTGCCTTAATCGCTCCGGTCTGGCTGCCGGACGTCATTAAAAGGCTCAGAATATCGACTCCAGGAAGTCTGATGGAGTCTGGTGTGCGGTGCATTGTTTGGAAAATGCCTTGGATTTTGCCTGTATCATATTTTAGAGTCACATCTTGCTTCATTCATCCCATCTTCCCTTCATTTTGACTCTGTGTAACTACCAGATGCTGTGATTTTCCACCAATTCAGTGTTGAGGAATTAATGCCACTTGAAAGTGCTGAAGGGATTTATTTTTGCAACTGACCTGAACCTTATAATACAATCCTTCAAATAAATGTTTCATTTAACTGTCAGACATAAGTATGAACTAATGAGTGCAAGCAAGGGTGTGAAGCATTGAACTATTGTGTTTGGATATCAAAATCACTGCTGTTGTACCTCTCAAAGTGATGGCATGTCCGTTCTTTGTCTGCCGCATACAGTCTGAGTATCATTTAGATTAGTCTTTCCTCCCATCTTATCACCGGTGACCTTGTGACCCCCATGTCTGGAGGAGATTGCAGATGCAGTGTGGTTTGAACAAGGTCACAGAGGTCTCTGGCCAATAATGCCATCTGTTAGATGTGGTGAGTCTTCATATCAGCCCTGTCTGTTTGGCTATGAAGATTTTTGGCTCAGTGCGTCTCAGAATTTTCAGGTTAAATACCGTTTTTGATCAAATCACAGTAAATTTTTTTCTCAAATGACCTCTTTAAATTAACTTAAATCAAATGTTTATGACCTATCTCCAGCAAAGATATTTATTCCTTAATCAACAGTTTACAAAAATACTGGAATCACCGAGATCTTTCTCTCTTTTTGGTGGATTTTTTCCACTTAGTAGCTAAATCGACTTTAAATACTAAATTTTTTTGTCATACACAAACAAGTAATACATCATTTGAAACTGGTTCTACTTTTATTTGTGTACACTCACAATAATGGTAAAACTTTGTGCTTTTATAAAATAAAGAAAACAGACAGGTTGTGCTTTCAGTCTCTGTGAACTTCTGTCGAAAAGCATTTCAAAAATGAACCGAAACTCAGCGAATACTTGCCACACGGATTTGAGACATATCTTTTGAAAGCTTGAAGTGTCTACTATTAAATTAAGTATTTTGTTTCGAAAACAAATGTTCTCTTTTTATGTAATCTGTATAAAACCAACAAGGGGTACCAAAAGACAGTTGGGAGCTTCCACTTGGAGCTTTCGTCAATGTTAAAGCTCTTGAAAAAATTTTTCGGTTACACTTCATTTCGATAGTCACTTTAGACGTTCTACTAATTATAAGTAACTTTTCAACTACATGTCGAGTTACTCTCAATAGAGTATTATATTATAGTAGACTGTCAGTAGACTGTTAGGTTATGGTTAGGTGTTAGGCTTTGGGTTAGGAGGAGAACAAGTTTACTTGTAGTCGCCAAGTTACTTATAGTCAGTTGAATGTCTGTTGGGGGACAAACAAAATAAAGTGTTAGCAGATATTAAGTTGACAGTCTACTAATACTCGAATGACAGTTAGTTGACTTATAGTTGAAAGTTACTTATAGTTAGTAGAATGTCTAAAGTGGACTATCGAAATAAAGTGTTACCTTTATTTTCAACAAAAATACAGGCTAAATAAACTTGAAAAACAAAGTCCACCATCAGTTTGTTCCTTTGAGTGTGCAAGTACGGTCAATGGCCATTTTAACTGCTAACACAAATGAACAAATAATTGTAAAATAAAATAAAACATTTAAATAAAGAAATACATTTTAAGGAAAGTTAAATATAATACTTAAATTAGAATATAAACACCATAAACAAATCAATATACTGCTCCTACAAAGCGGCCCCTAATTGTAAGTGTAAACAATTACATTATATGTCTAAATAAGGAGCCAATGTTTCAATTTAACAATATTATGAACATAAAAAGGAAGGATACTCATCTAGTCTGTCCAATCACTGCGGGCAAGCTTCCAAGTGTTAATGAACCAGGCCGAAGTGACTGAACCCTGACACTTACTTCTTTTTAAATCCTTCTAAAAAATTACAAAAAAAGTTTTCCTGACCCCAAAACTTGGAACAGTAGTATATATATAGTAATTTGAGGGGCTGCCTTGGCTTAATGCACAGCAGGTTACAGCCATTAACAGTCTTGTAAATATAGCTTCTGCTTGACCTTGTTCCTCTTGTGGTTAAAGGGCATAATAAATGTTCTTGAAGGTGTCTTAAAAGTTTCATTTAGCCTCAGTGTTAATATTCAGTGATGCACCTCATGTCCTGGTAACCACACTGACCGCATTCATAAAGCTAATGAGTGGTGTTTCCTCCTGGTAAACACTCAGACCCTGTGACAGGTCACCGCCTATTCCTCTCTCAGAGCATTGGAATGTGTCACTCTGGGTGCCAGAGACATAAAGACACTCACTTTTTATGCGGCCCAACAG
The DNA here is from genome assembly GCA_038021265.1 of Cyprinella venusta. NCBI lineage: Eukaryota > Metazoa > Chordata > Actinopteri > Cypriniformes > Leuciscidae > Cyprinella > Cyprinella venusta. The sequence continues at coordinate 13,674,256 of CM075873.1, read as the reverse complement.
TCTAGTTCAGGCCAAAACAGGGGAGAGATGGTTAACATCCAGACAGAGTCTAGGTAGGCTGTTCACTAGATTTTGAAACGGCCATCTAGAGGCACGTTTGTTTACTTGAACTATGCCCATTTAGGCCAGACTAAATATATATGACTGCAGTAAAGAGAGGAGAATTTTCTCATTCTGTGGTCAACCAGCAATTTCTATTCATCGATGTACAGACAAGTATCTGCTTTTTTCTCTCTTGTCCCACTTTCAAATAACACTGTGTAATGACATGATTGTCCAGCTGCTTCTCATTCTCTCTATATATCGTGAGGGCCTTCTGAGGGAGAGTTTCAGCATAACAAAGGTTGCGTGGTTCTTTGTTTTCTTGACACACTTGTATTAGTCTCTTTCTATGTGTGAGGAACAGAGGGCTTTTAGGGCTGGCCTGTGAATCTGGATGGATATTCTTTGTCATTGTGCTTTCTGGAATCACCAAATGCAACTCTTGACCCATAAATATTTAACACCACAGACCTAAATAGAAACTTCACTTTCACCTCTCCCTCTGCAAAAGACCCTCGGCTGGACTTTGTTTTCAGCACCCCTCACCCTCTCTCTCACACACATAAATATTTATAAGGGAGTGAAGGGAGAGAAGTTTTATTAGGGCATCTGTGATTTAATGTGATGGGCCAATCACAGGATGAGAATTAATTGCACTTCTACTACAAAGTAAATAAAAATAACCACCAAACCTGAAATCATTAAAGACCGTTGACGCATTCCACCAACACTTTGGTGTTACCCCGTATATTAGTTACGCATTAACACTGGAAAAAAAAATATAAGATCGGTGAGTTATGACAACATATGTTTTTACATTTCTTTAACTCATAAAATTAAGTTAATTTATTTTCCGTTTTTTCATGTTATAATATTTAACTTTTTTAAGTCAGTTCAAAGTAATATGTTGAAATTACTTAAACATCCCAATTGATTAAACATTTAAACATATTTTGTACTAATAGATAAACACATAAACATACAATTAACCTATGAAACATACATGTGTGTGTCCACCTTTGAAATAGGGTGACTTTCTCTACTGTATTCAACAAACAAAAAAAAATCACACGTCATAATTTTGATTTATAGTTAACAGAGGTTTAATTACTAACTCCATTTCAACGACCAACTACAAACTCTGTTATGCATAATCTTCTCCCAATTGCAAAAAAAAAAAAAAAAAAAAAAAAACGCAAAATGTTTTCATGTTCTTGTTCTTGTATTAGGCATGTATTGGTAACAGGGTTGCGAAATTGCATATCTCATTGAAAATTATTTGGAAAAGACGAGAACAGACTTTATTTATTTATTTTGATTGAAATTAGTCATTTTCCATATTATGTCCCATGTCAATGACTTGTTTTTGTTTTACTTGTTTTAAGCCCTACTTCATACCCAATTCGTAAACAGTGCCTACATTTGTTTAAACAGAATACAGACTCCGTATTTTCTTTCTTTTGAGGAGCATTGAGCTCAGCGCTCTCTGTTATTCAAAACTGGAGCACTTCCTCATACTTTCATTAATTCTGAGGAGTAGACGCACAGTGGGGTCTCTTCCTCTGGTGCGAGCAGCGTGTATGTGTGTGTGTGTGTGCAACAGCTCTACTCCTGCACCCCGGAGACCACCCGCTGATTATGTAAAACTCCTCCGCCTCCGAGTGTCTAAGCACAGCCGAGAGGGAAGTTCAGCATCCATCTCCCCTGACCCTGTCTGACCCGTCTAATCCCGCCGTTTCTCAGGTTCTGATTACATAGATCAGGGACCAGCATCGGGATCCAACACGAGCGCCAATCATCAGTCACTCTGACTGGCATCTGACAGATCCCAGGGCCTTCTGGAACCATCTCCATTCCCGCCCCACCCCAATACATCCACTTCAAAGTATCACAATCTATCTGAGGTTATCTTGTTTATTCGGCCCTTGAACTCCCTGGAATATCAGTTCGATTAATGGACAGATCCCATGACAGAATAAATGTGACTTGCTCAATTGAATTCTAATGTCAGTAAGCTTAGCTTAGCGTGTATTATTTGCTCAACGTGTCAATGAGATCACTCCATATGGTTGTGTCCGACGACACGCATCCGGTTTCGTGATCCATTCCATGTGTTGGCTTCACAATCCTGTCGTCTTTCAGCACAATCTGGTGCAGCCCATGTATGATGATTTCAACTGTCATTACTTCGTTTTGTAGCTTTGAAAACTGTATACTGCATGCTACATTGTATTATACAAAAACTTTCAGAAAGCATTTCATTTGCAGTGACGAAATATTTCCTCACAATGTTTGGCATTGGATGTTAAAAGCTAACTTCAAACATGCTCCAAGCTTTCACAAAATTTCCACCTGCTTTTAATCTGGCACACTTAGCAAAGTTTGCAGCAATTAGCATTTAGACCGAAACATTTCTGCTTGTCCATGCCAAAAACAGAGTAATCGATCTAATCTAAAGGGAAATCGTTGTATTCACAGTCTGTGACTGTGGGACCTAAATTTGACAGAAGGGGCTCTGTAGTGGAATGGGTTCTGTTTCCTCGGCCCACGGACTGAAGTTGAGGTGCGGACTCCATACGTGACCCAGCTCACAACCTTCTAAGGCATCATGTGTGCTACTCTTGAAGGATTTCCTCTGCACACTTCTCATTGTTTCTGTAGGCACATTCCTTTATTCTCTCTCTCTCTTTCTTTCGTTCTCATTTGACACGGCATAACATATTTCAAGTGGCAAACACATGCTGTGTGTCCTTGGTCTCTACTAGTGTTGATGTTTATGATTTACGTACCAGCACCTCCGGGCATTTGGGTATAGTCATAGATAATGATTGACTGAGCGAGAGTGCGTCCTTACAGTGAGCAGCTGAGGAGCATGGTCAGCATCATGGGAAACGATGTGAAGAGCAGTATTGTCAAGAGATATTTACACTTTCTGGTGGAAATATGGTATCCTAGTGGTCACTAGGGCATTGTAGGGGTAATGTGAGCTGTTGCTATGTGGTTTACTGAACAAAGTCAAAAGAGCTCACCTTCAGATCTCTAACTGGTTTTAAAAAGGTTTAAACCAGCCCAAATTGTTTCACTGGTCCTAACTGATTTAGTTGGTTTAGTTTTGCAGCAAAGTGATCTTCTAGTCCAAAAAATGGCCAAAACAGCTAACAGACCAGCCTGATTTAAACCGTTTTTTTATTATTTTGTTTTATTTTTGTTGCTTTACGCATGTTTGCTTTCTTGTTAGTTTTTTATTTGTTCTGCTTTGTTTTGTTTCTTTGTTTTGCTTTGTTTTGTTGCTTAGCATTGTGTTTTTTTGCTTTGTTTTTTGTTGTTGTTGTTTTGCTTTGCTGCTGTTTGTTTTTTACCTTGTTTTTATGTTTTCCTTTCTTTTGCTTATCTTTGCTGCTTAGCTTTGTGTTTTGTTTCTTTGTTTTGCTTTGCTGCTTGATGTGTTTTGTTTCTCTTTTTTGCTTTATTGCTTTTTGTTTTATGTTGATTTTTGTGTTTTGTTTTGTTTATTTTTATTTTTGTTTTGCTTTGCTTTGCTGGTTAGCTTTGTGTTTTGTTTCTTTGTTTTGCTTTGCTGCTTGATATTTTGTTTCTCTTTTTGCTTTACTGCTTTTTGTTTTATGTTGATTTTTGTGTATTGTTTTGTTTAATTTTTTTTTTTATTTATTATTATTATTATTTTTTTTTTTTGCTTTGCTGGTTAGCTTTGTGTTTTGTGGTTTTGTTTTTTCATGTTCTTTCATTGTATCGTATTCTTGTCCTTATATGATTCAGATCCCTTTTTCAATATCAGTCTATGGAATTTTTGTGCTTATTTTATTATCCACCAGACAGAAATTTTATGTCTGATCAAAAGTAATAGCATAACTCAACAGTACACTAAGAATTTAACAGGATATATATTTTTTTTTTCGTTGTAAAAGACTTACATGTGTGGGACCTGACACACGTCATATGACTGTGCTTTATTACCTGAGTCTCAGATTACAGTGCATCCAGTTGTAAATGCAGTGAATGCTTTGAGCTTCTCTCATGACTGAACTGAGATCAGAAATCTATGGATGTGATTGCGAGGCCGTCTGAGCTCTGCTGCTTTGTGTCAGTGGAGGTATTGCTTGTGGCTCCCCGTACTGCTCCACATTACCAGGGAACGGTTGCCAGGGCTACCATTTATTAATATCTATCTATAACTTTGAGCACTGTGCTCATTTGAGCAAATAATGAAGACAGCCGCTGGTTCCAGGGGAGGTTTGCTGGCATTTGAGCACGCAAATCTGCATACTTACAGGAGTCTGTCGTGTGTTTACGAGCTTGTAAATAAGGGTGCAATTGAATACAATATTGCAGAAAGTATGTGCAATCATATGTTTGGGTTTATGAAAAAAAGCCGCAATAACAAAGTATTAACCAGGCAAATAAAATCAACACAATTTTATTTTAAAAGTACTGAGAAGCATGAGAAGAATAATTCATGTGGCCTTAGCTTCTAGTTAAAAGCGTTCTATTTGCTTTTTATTTTATTTTATGTAAAAAATTCCAGCCTTTTACTGCTTGGATTAATTTGATCAGCCATGTAGCCTTTTCATATCTCTGTAATGCATATTTCCAGTTGCATCACAACATAAAACAAGAATTTAGTTTTTAAGATAGATAACTTGACACATGAATATTCAAAATAGCCTATGTTTTAGGGTTAAATATAATTGGAAATAATATTATCAATGATATTTATGCAGTATAATATTTCCCAGGTATCAAGTTGGAACCACTAGAGACAACAACAAAATAAAAACTAATGGTGCAACCCTGCCCCCTGCTGGTTCATTTGTTTCACATATATTTGATGAGGATACAGCTCTCTATGTGTATATTGTGTAACAAAATAGTGTCTGTCTTTTTAATCTTGTGTAAATTTACTCACAAGACGCCTCTGATAATGGAGCACTGAAATGTGGAGTCTGTGATTTTATCTTATCGTCTCAGATTGTGTGTGTTAATTAGTAACTGCCTTTTGCTGGGTTTTATTGTTTGCCATAACATTTGAGGATGTTATTGATTTCACTGCAAAGAAAATATATTTATATTGTTTTTTTTTGTTTGTTTGTTTTTTGTTAAAAGATTATGAACTTAAATTATTTAAACTATACAGATTCATCGTTTGAAATAACGCAATGTTTAGTTGAATAGTAGGGTCGGTTTTGACATAATTTTGACCTTGGCGTCATGTGAAGGAACTCTGAACAAATAAATGTAGACATTTTGCTTTAATAATCTGTTCATAAGGTTGCAACATCTTTGTGAGGAGGTAAATCTCCCCCTAGCCTGCAAATGACACTGTTGCTATGCAGTAATGAGTTTAGCGGCAGAGAAACGACTAGACATGCATCTCAGCTGTTCACTGAATCTGGCTGTGGCACAGTAGATGATTGTCTTCAAAAAAACAATCAAGTGACATGCAGTATCATTTGATTTATCTGAGTTTATTGTTTAATAGATTTGACAAGAAAGTTCTTTTTCCTTCTAAATCTGCAGAATGTTCTGTGGAGATCAGGAGATTCTCACACTGCTCTTTTCTGTACACTGAAAGTAAAAGAGAGATGGATGTTATCTAAACAATCTGAAGTCATGCCTTTGGTGTGAGCAACAGACCTAAATTTCAGTTGTTATTTGGAGAAAAACTTCTTTTCCACTGCAGCTCTTGTGTAACCTATATTCAAATATGTCAAGACAAGGTCTAACACAGCGATTCTCAGCTAACTTCCACGGGAACCACACAGTTAGTTCAAATAATCTTATATATATATTAAAAATTCTCTGGTTAAATTAGTTAAATTATTTAAAAGTGAAAACAAGCAGCATTATGTTACAGAAGAAATTTCAAAGGAAATTCACTTTATTTTGATGGTCTCTTTAACACATACTGACTAGAAGTAAAGTCGCACTTACATGTCTACTAACTCTTATTAAGGTGTTAGTAGAGTATTAGTAGACAATGTCTTCTGGAGGAGCATAACAATAAAGAGTTAGCCAGTCTACTACTCTAATAAGAGTTAGTTGACATGGAATTGCAGAGTTTCTTAGTCAAAAAAAAATGTTCAAAAGGGACCATCCAAATAAGAGCATTGCATATTGCATTGGCCAAGAGGGCCTTTGAGTCAAAAAAAGTTGAGAATCTCATTAGTTTGAATACAGCGCAAATGAGATTTTAAAGCTACTGCAGAATGGGACATTTTAAGTGTATAATTAAATTTGGATCTGTTCTAAAAAGCTGTCACATGTATTCATACGTTCTGTAATAAAGTGCTTGAATTGTATGAACTACTTCTATAGTCCATTTAGAACATTTCGGAGCCCAACATCATCCCCATTCACTTTCATTGTATAGAAGAGTGCAGTCTGAACATTCAGGCACCCTTCTGCTTTTACAGTATGTTCCACTGAAGAAAAATGACATTGAACAACATGTGGGTGAGCAAATGGTAACATCATTTTTATGTTTGGGTGACTTATCCCTTTACAATAAAACCTTTCTTGCAAAACTTCCTGGCAATGAAAGTCATAAGAGTGGTGTTGTTAGCTTACAGTGAGATTGCAGAAGAGAGCAGTGAAGCGGGGTTCATTCCAGACTACAGAATGTGTCAGGAGACATTGGCTATAATTTATACGTGACTTGCAATTGCTTTGCCATGCCTGGGTAAATGCACTGCACATTATAGAAGGGCATAGAGAGAAGAGACACCATGCTTTTATTACTGTAGTAAAGATTAGAGTCGCAGCCAAAGTTCCTCCCCCTTAACTATAGCACATGGCTCTGGTCAGGACGGCTCCGAGTCGAGATAATGCAGTGGTTTCAGATAGGACATACACACCCTCGTACACACACGTGCATGGACTCACAAGACAGAAACACTCGTGCCCTGCTGTCACACTCTCTGTGTGGACTTGCTTGGAGCAGATGGTCTAAAATGAGTTCCTCAGGCTGGATACTGGCAGTGTGTCTTGTGGTTCTTGAAGGTAAAAAATAAATGTGTGTACGTGATGGCGACTTTAACAATGCAAGAATGTGATAATCGTGCACTGTATGAGTAAGGCTTTCATTACCATCTGTTGTTGTGTCATGTGTGTTGGTTTATTTATGAGCATATATTTGCATGTCATTAGCCTTAAAAATGAATTCTGCTCTAAAATGTTATTTGTTTGCTCATTTCAACCACAAAACACATCTGTTTACACATGATTATTTAAGGGAGTGTGCGTTAAATGTTCTTTCCTTCGGTTTTCTATATTTAGATATATTGTTTTATGAGATTTTATGTGAGTTTGAGAGTTATAATGCTGCATGTGCTATTACTGTTTCAATCATATTGACTTGTGAAAACATTGTCATCTTGAATTATAAAGGTATAAGTTTAACCAGCATTGCTGCCCTTTGATCAGCATGTGTGCCTACAGTGAGTTTAAAACTGTTGTCCTGCATGTGTTTTTTCTTATATGTCATCACAGGTGGCAGACATGCAGTGCGGGCCGAAGAAGGGCCAGGCAGCGAGAGGAACTGTTCGGCAATTCCTCCGGTACACTATTCCACATATATCCTTACTCTGTCTCTGTTTTTTTTCACTGAATATCCACACAACCGATTCAGCCCACTGCTAGGACTCGTCTTTAGTTTAGAGAGAAGTGGGAAGAGAAAATAATCTGCGAACTCAGAGACATCTTCTCCTCTGAAAAGAGCTTTTTTTAGGTCATGCACATTCCAAATCTGATCTCAGTGTGTGTGTGCGCGCGTGCATTCGTGTGTGTGTGTGTGTGTGTGTGTGTGTGTGCGTGCGTGTGTGTGTGTGTGTGTGTGTGTGTGTGTGTGTGTGTATGTGCGTGTGTCTGTATGAGTAAATGCATTAAATTTGTGGTGTTTAATATTCTTGAGGAGAACATTTTTTTACATTTCCTTGATGAATACAGTAAACCATTTTGATGCAATAAATTTAAATGATTCATTCCTTTTGTTCCAGTATTTGCCACCAACAGCTGTAAACACAACTCTGAGGCTTCGTGAATTGAGAGAGTCCATGATGCGTTTGAACATCTCTGCTTACATCATCACTGCCACAGATGCTCATCTGGTACTAAACTGCTAACCTGTGTCAGAAATTAACTTTCATATTAAAGGGTTAGTTCACCCAAAAATGAAAATTCTGTCAGTATTTACTCACCCTCATATTGTTCCAAACCTCTGTTTGTTCTGCTATACACAAAGGAAGATATTTGGAAGATTTTCTTTTTTTTTAAATCAGACATTGACTACCATAGTATGTATTTTTTCCTACTATGGTAGTCAATGGGGAATGAGATCTGTTTGATTAAAACATTCTTCCAAATATTTTCCTTTGTGTTCAGCAGAACAAATAAACACATAGAGGTTTGGAACAACATGAGGGCGAGTAAATACTGACAGAATTTTCATTTTTGGGTGAACTAACCCTTTAAGGGTCAATATTGGCAGCCCCCCTTGGAATTTAACCATTTTAAATACAAAAAAAAAAAAAAAATACAAAAAAACATTGCTCGGATGTCAAAATAAATTGTAATATTTTAACAGTTATAATGAAATGCAATTTATTTTTGAATCGAAAACTATATAATTAATAAGAACTATACATTCATATGAGCTATAAATTCAACACAATGAGAAAGCTACAGGCTTTATGTCTACATAATTGATAGAATAATATGACATAACAAAATTTTGCCACCACATTTTAAATATATGGGGCTCTTTTTGTCACTTTTTTGGTCTATGCCCTGATAAATGTTTGACCATCCTTCTAAACCTCCTCTTTCTCAGACATTAACTCTATGTCAGTAACTGACTGTGATTGTATTGGCAGAGTGAGTACATCGCTCCCAGAGATGCGAGGATGGCCTGGATGTCTGGCTTCACTGGCTCTGCAGGTGTGTTTCACCGCCAAAACATCATAATATTGCTGCATCACTAATGCATCATTCTCAGTCACATTACGTTTTGGGCCTTAACAAATGTTCCACTCCTGTATTCTATTATAACGTACAAGAGTCTGTTTCTAATACCTAGGCACAGCAGTAATTACTCAAAACAAGGCTGTTTTGTGGACCGACAGCCGCTATTGGATTCAAGCAGAGAGACAAATGGACTGTAACTGGGAGCTAGAGCGAGATGGTGAAGAGCATGAGTGAAATTAATATTTTAAACTAGTCTTATGCCTTTTCTAGCACATTTAATATCATATGTTTTGAAGCATTTTATGATATTAATTACTGCAAGTTTTTCCTGAGTGTTTAACATGTTCCTGGTCTAACTCTTCTGGATCACAGTCTCCATTCGCAGCATCACCAACTGGCTAATCCTGGAGATCCCTGAGGCAGATCACGTGGGCTTTGACCCGTTCCTCTTCTCTGTAGGTGCGCAAACATGGCTTCATTTTCTTAAAATAAGATAAGGAATGCTAAATTGAGTGATGTTTTCTGTTAGAATGTTGCTTTTTTCATATTCTGGTTTAATGTGTGGAAATGATGTAACAATGAGAGCAAGGAAGGCAGGCAAAGAGGAAGTTCTAAGAGTAAAATACCACAAAAAAAAAAAAAAATGATAGAGTAGAAACAACTGACAAACATCAGCAAACAATGGGGCTTATATACGCTGGGAAAACTAAATTAATAAGACACAGATGCAAGCAGAAATATGAAAATTAAATCAAACTAAACATCAAAGCCCAATAAAGTTTGACTACACTTTAGTTCAGTAGTCCACTTTAGATACTAAGTAACTTATACTTGTCAGCTAGCAGTCATTATAGTATTAGTTGACGGTCTTAATATCTGCTCACACTTTATTTTGATTGTCCTTCAACACATATTCTACTGACCATAACTTTTTGAGTACACGTCATCAATGTATTCTACATTATACACTTATTCTTCTACTAACCCTACTAATACTCTAATAAAGAGCTAGTGACATGTAGCTGCAAAGTTACTTACAGTTTAAAGTAGTGTATCAAAATAGTCTAAACATATTTTGGTTACGCTTCCTTTTACAGTACAGTACTTACAGTGTACTTACCTAGAAAATACTGGCTAATATAAGGTAAGTACATGGAACAGGGGTAGGTTTATTACCCAGTAATTGTAGTTACTAAAATAGTATTTATATGAGTAACTGGACTGTAAAAGGAAGCGTTACCCATATTTTTTAAAATAATATTTTTATTTAGCAAGGATGTATTATGTGACAAGTGACAGTCTTTAAACTTTTACAATGTTACCCAAAAAAAACCCTTTCTATTCATCAAATAATCCTGACACCAAATCAGCATATTAGAATGATTTCTGAAGAATCATGTGACACATTTTAAAATTTTAAAAATGAAGTAAAAAACAGTTCTAATATATAATAATATAATATGAAATAAATGCTATACAATTTCTGTTTTTACTGTATTTTTGATCAAATAAATGGAGCCTTTGTAAGCATAAAGGCGTATAAATAAAATATCTTAAAATGATGATAAGTGTTTGTGATAAGTAAAAAATGTAGTAACAAAAATGATGATTTGAATCATTTGGTCACTGTTCTTTGTTACCGCAGACACATTTGGCATCTACAACACCAACCTGGCTCCAGCGGGCCGGATCCTGAAGTCTATTCCTGATAACCTGGTGGATAAAATATGGACAGATCGTCCTCCTCTGCCTCCTGACAACCCCATGCGCTTACCTGACAGTGTCATTGGTGTGTGCATGTCTTATCAGCATCACTTGACTGATAAGTACCACGCGAACAGCACCGAGAACCATAAGATCATGACAAACAGAGCAATAAAGCTCTTATTTAATCTTTAATGACCAGTGATATAACTTATGGGAGTGACAGTAGACAGAGGGGATATTCTAGCTCATCCGGTGCGAAGAGAAAGTCAATGAAGCTTGATTAAAGGAATAGTTCACCTAAAAATGATTAAAACATCCATGACTTTCTTTACTGTGGGACATAGGAGAAATTCTGTGCTTGTCGCTCTTGCTCATAAAAGAGGCTTTCAAGCTTCAAAAAGTATTCTAAAATACGTTTTACTTGAATTTACATGATTGCTTGCTGTTTTGCGTGAGAAACAGATCAAACAATTTAGTCCCAATAGGAAGATCAACTTTTAGGGTCTCTGTAAGAACCTAATCAGTCTGATTCATGAATTAATTATTTAAACCCAGTATCACTAAATTAATTTTGAAGTGGATAAATTAAAAGATTGGAAAGATTTGACTCAAAATAATGATTCATCATTTTCATAACAATTCATGATTCATTCAATCTTTTTTGTGTTTGTTCTTTTGTTCAGAGAGGACCTGGCCAATGAAAGTAGATCATATACGAGCCCAAATGAGCGACAATCCATACAAGCCCACCGCTGTGCTGCTTTCAGCTTTGGATGAGACTGCATGTGAGCACCCCAATGCACAACACAATGCCAAATGCAGGATATTTTCTCTGAATCTTTCTGTAAAACTCTTTTAAGGGCAAAGCATTGAAGTTTGCGTCTCTATTTTCAGGGCTGTTTAATCTACGAGGCAACGACATCCCTTATAATCCATTCTTCTATTCTTACACTCTGCTGACACTAGATGAGATATGGCAAGTTCCTCTGTTTCAGATTAACAGCACTATAATTGGTTGGTGTGCAGTTTCTAACTAACCTCCTTTGCCAGGCTCTTTGTGCACATTGAACGTATATCAGATGAGTTGAAGCTGTACCTGAATGCTTCGTGCTACCAGGCCTATTGTGTGCAGCTGATTGAGTACAGCTCTGTGCGCACTTATCTGCAGACCTATCTACAGAAACCCAACGTGAGGGTGTGGGTGGGTACAGAGTACACCAACCAAGCCCTGTATGAGCTCATCACTCCTGAGGTAAGACCTAGATCCAAATTATAGACTGCTGGTGTGTGCTTGTCAGCTTGGATGCTCAAACTATCTGCAGGCTGAATATGAGAATATTCAGCTGAATATTTGGCCTTTAATGTTATCCTGCACTTCTGTTCAAGAAGTTTTAAACAGTAGTCTGGTATATTTTTTCCCATATGGCTTTTAAAAGCCTATAACACATACATAAATGTAAGTATGTACTCACATCTATTGAAAAAGTTAAGTTATGCATTTACGTCAGGCGCTTGTGATAAAATTAGATTGATATAACCAGTGAAGCTGTTTCTATTTTTGATACGGTGCAGTTTCAGCCACATTATTTTGCCCTTCCAAGTCTGACTGAAAAAAAAAATAAGTTTTTATCAACAGATATGTAAATATATATATATATATATATATATATATATATATATATATATATACACACACACATACACACACACACAACCACACACTATGGATGGATGGACTGAAACTGTGATTTCATGATGCATAATGAATAATATCGATGGATGGATGGATGGATGGATGGATGGATGGATGGATGGATGGATGGATGGATGGATGGATGGATGGATGGATGGATGGATGGATCGATGGATCGATGGATCGATGGATGGATCGATCAATGGATGGATGGATCGATCAATGGATGGATGGATCGATCAATGGATGGATGATACTATGGATGGATGGACTGAAACTATGATTTCATAATGCAGCTTTTGTCCCGGACACAGTACAGATGAATACAATATTTCACCGCAGATTAACTTATCTTTTATCTTTTATTTCTGTAAGGACAAACTATTGACCAGCACCTACTCTCCGGTACTGACCACCAAAGCAGTGAAAGATGAGACTGAGCGCCGTATTCTCAAAGAGGCTCATGTAAGAGGATACGGTAACACTTTACAATAAGGTCCCATTAGTTCATGCATTTACTAAAATTATCTAACAATGACCAATAGATTTGTTAAAGTTTGTATCAATATGTATCAGTGTTAGTTATAAAATACAACTGTTCATTGTTAATTCATGTTGGCTCAGTTCCATTAAAGCTGCACGTTGTCTTAGCCTGAAAAGCACATCAGGTCCCACTAGTCCTGCTAAGGCTAGTAAGCAGGGCCACCAATGTCAGTTATGGCATATTCACTAGTAGGGATGAAACATCAGCAATATTGGGGAATATGGGGATATTTAAATTAATTAACCAATCAGTAATACCATTGATCAGCTCTACCAAACGTGGATGTTTTTCCACTAAGAAACGAACATTGTTATTATGTTTTAATTGATACTGTGAAGCTGCTTTGATGCAATCTTGTGAAAAGCGCTATATAAATATACTTGACTTGACTTGACTCCGCTCCTCCGTGAGAGATGTGAGACCGGTGCGTCACACAGGTGTCGTTCATAATCACTCACGCCACCGGCCTCGCACCGCTCTCATGTCCCTGTTCCTCATCCTGCTCGCCACAATATTGTTTCAGCAACATGACAAGCCAGTGAATTAGTTCCTATGCACAGTGCGTGACATTTTATCTACAGGTTAGCGGTTATAGTTTTGACACCGAGTCAATGGGCTCTGTCTTAATTCTTTCTTTTTCGCTTATTTATCGTCATCTGTCTTTTTCCTTTCCCACTCTTTGTTTTATGAGCAGGTGAATAACGGATAAACTTTAACTAAGAATAACAAATGCTTTAGAAGTATTTTAATAGTTTATGTTAACTAATGTAGTTAGTTGCTCTTCTCCCAAAATGACTATCAGCCTGATGGAGACTGTTTACTGATACCTGTGTTGTATTATCATAATTTCTAGATTGAGGGGCACTTTATCACGCCATAGACACATTAAGAGGCCATACAGGCTCCATTCACTGCAGCTTGATTCAACTCAATCAATGTGTTATCTCTCCTTATCGTAGAACCTCCATAAAACATATTGGGATATTTTTTACTGATGATGTTTGCTGTAGGCTATTCCATGGTCTATTGACATATTTATCATAATGAGTTTTTCAATCTAAAACAACTGAATTTGATAACATGCATGGACAAACATCTTTGTTCTGGTGTTTTATGGCCTAGAGCCAGACCTCAGTTGACTGCATTCAGCCACGACGGGTGAACATCCTCTCTGGTTTCCCACAGGTTAGGGACGCCGTTGCAGTCATGCAGCTTCTGTTGTGGCTCGAAAAGAAAGTTCCAGAAGGCACAGAGACCGAGCTCACAGCAGCACAATTTGTTGATCAGTGTCGCAGGTACAGAACAGCTGAGCTAAACCCTCATCACTGATACCACTCACACATAAAACAAATAGTATTAAAGGGACAGTTCACATAAAAATTAAGATGATGTCATTATACCCTCAAGTTGTTCCAAAAATTTGAGAAAAGAGTTCAAAAGTTCAAGACTACATACTATAAAGAAAATGATGGACAAAACTACTTACAATCATTCATTATAAGTAGCCTATGTTTTTAGTGTGTACATTTAGTTTGGGTCCAATTCTCATTTTAACTTGTTGCTTATCAGCATGCATATTACTTGGAAATTGTTTGTTAGTACTTAAAAAGCATATATTAATGGGTTATTCTATATGACTATATTCTACATCCCTTAAACCCTAATCAATACCTAAACTTAACAACTACCAACTATTAGTAAGCAATAATTAGGAGTTTATTGAGGCAAAAGCCATAGTTAATAGTTAGTTAATAGTGAGAATTGGACCCTAATCTAATGTGTGACCAAACAATGTGTTTTCAATCTTTTTTTTTTTTTTGCAAAATATTTATACAGCTACATATATACATGGTTATAGCATAGTTCTTCACAGTAAATTGTTTATTCATTTATATCATGATGTATGTGTAATTCTCTCTTTTTAAGTGTTTCATATAATCCTATAAATGCTTTTGGGGCTTATTTCTTGAAAGATGTATACATCATGGCTAAATATGAGTTTATGGAGAAAACAAAATGAATATTTACTTACAGAGACAAACTGTAGCACTCTATATTAGCCGCCTTACACATTCATTGCAGGCATAACATAATTTGCACGAGTAACCTGTTCCTACATAAAAGATATTAATTTAGAAGGTGCTATCACTTGTGTTAATCTCTTTGTGGTGTATTACAACACATTTACATCCTTTTTTCTGAGAAACTCAAACCCTTCATTTTGTTTCGGCAGCAAGCAAAAAAACAGCAGAGGGCCGAGTTTTGAGACCATTTCTGCAAGTGGACCTAATGCTGCTCTTGCTCACTACAGGTAATAAATATGTATTTCTTTTCCTGCCTTCTGATGTAATTATATTCAGTTAATTTACCTATAATCATTGCACTGTTCCCATCTATTACAGTCCATCTACTGAAGCTGCAAGGAAGCTGACAGTTGATGAGATGTATCTTGTTGACTCTGGAGGACAGTACCTGTGAGTTTCATAGTACTATAAGTGCATGGCTCTGTTTGTGTGCAAACACACAATACATATCTCACTGTGAGCTTGACTTAAATAGTCAATAAACTGGAGTTCATTGAAACTAAAAATTTGAGTTGGATCTCTTTCTTTGTACCAACTTAATTTTTTTTTTTGTTTCCAGGTTAGTTACTATTTAAGTTAAACCAACAAATCAAGCACTAAACCTATCCCATTCTCTGTTACAGTGATGGTACCACTGATATAACACGTACTGTGCACTGGGGTGAACCCAGTGACTTTCAAAAGGTACTGAACAGGCATATGCAAATGATGCAAAGCATAATTTAATGCTTATATTTAGGCTACTAAAAATAAAGCTGCGTTCTCCCTGTTTTACTCTGATAGGAGGCCTACACAAGGGTGCTCATGGGAAATATTGAGATTTCAAGAACCATCTTCCCTGCTGGAACTAGAGGTGAGGATCTCCTCATCTTCAATCACAATCTCCCTTCAAGCAACCATGTCTTGATACTTCCACAAGAGGGCGAACTATCCACAACAGACATCTCACACAGTAACCACCACAAAACCTGTCATGTGCTAACCATTCATGTGTTTTTATTCCCACCATAGGTGTGAACATGGAGATGCTGGGACGAAGAGCATTGTGGGAAGTTGGTTTAAATTATGGTCATGGCACTGGTCATGGTGTGGGGAACTACTTTGGAGTCCATGAATGTAAGTCTGATTCTCTGACATGTTCATATATTTGACTCAGTAATCTTGTTATATAGATACATTTGTGATGATAACAAAAGTAAAATGCACTACTGTTTAAAAGTTGGGGTCAGTATGTTGTTTTTTTTTATGAATACTTTTATTCATCAAAGTAAAAAAAGTAAACTTTAAAAAGTGGCAGTTGATTTCTGAAGGACCATGTGACACTAAAACTGAAGTACTTATCCTGGAAATTCAGCATTTGATCAAAATAAAGCAGCCTTTTGTGAGCTTAAAATAATATATGCTTTCATATTTTTATATCTCTGATATGTGATATATCTCTTCGCAATGTCTTTTTTTCCGCTCTGTTTTTCTGATAGGGCCTGTGGGTTTTCAGTCGAATAATATTCCTTTTCAAGAGGGGATGTTTACATCAATTGGTGAGGAATAATTTTCCAAGCAGCTCATTATGATCTTTGTTTGAAGGTCCAGTTCTTCGCGATTCCATTTTTCAAACTTTAGTTAGTGTGTAATGTTGCTGTTAGAGCATAAATAATACCTGTAAGATTATAAAGCTCAAAGTTCAATGCCTATAGCAAGAAATTTTATTTAACAGAAATCCCTTTTCAAAGCCTACAGCGAATGGCCTGTTTGGACTACATTCCTCTACTTCTTTTTTTAATGACATAACTAGAACAGTTTTTTTGACTAATCTCAGAGGAATTTAAAAAAGGGGGCGTGGTCTTGTTGTGCTCCCACGGAGAAGAAGCACTAATAAGCACTGCAATAAGCTGCTGTTGGATCACAACACAGGAACTGCTGTCACAATCAGAACTCATTACTTTTCTCTGAAGGAGGGACTTCATAGAACAAGGAAGTCATCGGGCCATTTTTTGGACAGTGAAAACAGCCGTATACAGATAGTAAATTGTGTGAAAAATACAGTGTTTTTTTTACACGCGAAACAAGAACACATGTTATATTGCACACTGTAAACGCAATAAAGCTTCAAATAAGCATGAAGAATGGGACCTTTAAAGTTCTCTTACAAGAGCTTCTCTCTTAATATCTTATGCTAGGGGAAAATCTCTTTTCCACGAGACACTGAAGCTAAAAATTATCCTTAATTTTGAATTAATGTAAAATTAATGTAAAACGCGTTATGCCAGTATGCAGACATAGGCAAGATGGCTTGTGTGCCTATTGGCTGTCCTGCGGCAACTACAGCAGCCTATCGAGAGGCCCTTGGTGTCATCAAATCCAATGGGGGCACTTCACGCCCACTACGTCATGTCCCACAAAATCTTTGCCATGCCTGCAACACGCTTTGGTTCGCTTCGGCAATGAAAAACCAGATTATATCAACCCATCAAGCTGTATTTATAGGCCAAGGCCACATGTTGTGAAAAGAGGTTTTCCCCTAGTGTTAGATATTACACAGTACTCGTTCCCTCTTCTAGAGAGAACCGAGGTTACATTAGTAACCTTTAGTAAACCATTAGTAACCATTAGTAAACTCTCCTTTAGAACCTGGTTATTACAAGGAGAATGACTTTGGTATACGGATAGAAGACATTGCTGTCATTGTTCCAGCTACTACAAAGGTACATCCAACTAATTGGAATCAGTGCAACTATACCCTAATGAAATAATAATAATATGTGCATTTTTTTTCTCTGTTTTTCCCTACTAGCATAGTAGCAATTATCTGACATTTGAAACAGTCTCATTGGTGCCTTATGACAGAAAATTAATAGATGCATCTCTTCTGAGTCCTGAGCAGGTATTTGAAATAATATCAGTATTAATCTTTCTGTATATATTACTATTTTTTGGTAACACTTTATTTTAAGGTGATGTTACTATATGTACTTACTATAATAATAACAGTAATTTCAAGTATTTAATCCTAAACCTCACCTTAGCCAAACTCTTTAGTACAGTTAATTAGTAGGCTATTACTCAGTACTTATTTGAGTACAATGTAATGCTTCCTTTTACAGTCCAGTTACCCATGTAAATACTATGTACTTATTTTAGTAACTACAATTACTGGGTAAGAAGTAGTACTAACCCTGAACCTACCCCTAAACCTACCCCTGTTCCATGTACTTACCTCATATTAGCCAGTACTTTCTAGGTAAGTAAACTGTAAGTACACTGTAAGTACTACTGTAAAAGGAAGTGGTACCTAACCCTATTTTTATATAAATTTAGTTTACTTTCATAAGTTTACTTTCAATCAGAATCAATTTTGTTACTTTTGGGATGTGTGCGTTGGGTTCTATTTGGTTTCCATTTGGTTTCCAATGTAAAATCTGGGTAGTGAACCAGTTAAAAACCACAGCTTGGTGTGTTTAAAGATATGTTGTTTTCTAGTGTTGGTTTCCTTTGAAAAAATGCCTACAGACTCTCTTCACTAGAAATACATCTTGCAGGGTTGTGGGTTCGCTGAAAATCAAAAACGCCTTATTTTTACTTTCATAAACAAAAATAAGTTGTTGATTTCAATTATATCTGGAGTGTAGAATATGTCTTATTCTTTGTTTTTGTATTTTAGCTGCACTGGCTGAACTCGTACTATGAGACCATCCGGAGCGTGGTGGGTCCCGAGCTACAGAGGCAGCAACTGAAGGAGGAGTATGACTGGATGATGAAGCACACGGCACCTTTCCTTACAGCTGGAGCTTCAGCTGTCATCTCCTCTGTCACACTGTTAGTAACAGTGCTGGCTTCTTTTGTGCTATAAATACTGAAGAGCTTATACTCAGCATTCAGTACTGCCTCTGCTCCTACTGTGGGCTGGTAGGCCTACAACAAACCAACTTTCAGGCACAAACTGAAAAGCTTTAATGTTGAATAGGCTACAGTACTTAAAATGAGTTGTCTTTTATATACAGTGTTTTATGACAAAGTTTTATGACAAACTTTGCACAATTTTTATTTAATTTAAAAATAAATAAATTGCTGGTAAATGTATGCAGATTATATGTTAAGACAAACATTGTTGATTTACAGATACTACAGTATCTCCACTACATTAAGGGGGGGGGGGGGGTTGATTGCAATTTCACTTTTTTCATTTTAAATAGTGTGTAATGTTCCTGTTGGTGCATGAACTATATCTGCAAAGTTGCAGTGCTGTAAGTTCAGTGTAAGCAGAGATATCTGCTGTGTCTGAAATCTCCACTCAAACCACTCTACTCCCTACCACCTACGTAGCAGAGCTATGGGCTAAATAGATTTTTTTTTAATAAATACATTACATTATATTGAGCTTATTTCTCCAAAATTTTAAAATTAAAAGTCATTTCTGGCTGTTTCTGTTATAATGCGCTACTCCACACGTTTAAAAAAACTTATTTTTACGATCAGCGCAATTAGTGACCATCGGGATTCTCTAAATCCCGTACAGGGATTCACTAAAGTACAGGGGTTTCAGTCCCGCGACGCACAAGGGGCGTTTCCGAGGGTGTGGCCATCACACCCCTTTCCAAAAAAAAAAAAAAAAAAAAAAAAAAAAAAAAAAGAGATAATTTCAGAGCCCGTCTGACGGAGAGCCTTGGCATTTCCTATTAGCCCCATTGTGGATCACCTTGGTTTCAGTTCCATTAGAATTCCACTGGAGGTGATCGTGGGCGAGTGCAGAATGAATGGGAGTCTTTGGGGTTAAATGGTTAAATGTGTCTCTTTCACCTGCTTGTCATTAAATCAAAATAGATTTTATTGTTGATTCCGCAAGTTCAATATAGGTTATAGGCGAAAAGTCAAATGAACGAGTACTTATGTCATTTTGATTTCTTACAGGTTAGGCTGTTGTTGGCCGGAACACGCTAGCATTCTGCTATTGTGTGACGTCATCACATTTTTGAACTGATTTTTAGAACAGATAAGTGAACTTAAAAATGCAATTTTCAGCTGAGTGTATTTTCTTAGCCCTCCCTTTTGAATGCAACTTTCAAATTACTTGACAAAAAATTACATCCTGAGAAAAGTGGATTTCTGGGGATGAAACCCCATTGACTCCCGTCCCATTCATTCTACACTCGACCGCGAGCGCCCCCGCATGGACAGAGATGCATTGCTGCAGTCAGTCCAGAACCCGGAAGTAACCAGCCAGTGCCAATTCTCTTCAATTAGACATTCACTGCTAAAGGTCTGTTTGTGAAACCCCTGTAAACACACACACAGGTAGCCTATCTGATGCAGATGTACAGTTAGGACAGGTATCTCGTGTGAAACCCCTGTAAACACACGCAGGTATCTGATGCTGACAGGTAAACATTATAGGCCATAAGGTGAAGACGTTTTACGTTTAATCCCGTTCCCATATATGGGGCACTAAATTGTTTTAGTTGTAATAAAATTATCTAGTGTTTCTGGACGAGAAAATAAAAGTTCTCCATTTGTAATCCTGCAGTTTATTTTTTATTACTGTTTAAAGTCGGCAATAGTTCTTTCCTTGCGGTCATATTTTGATCATCAGTGATGAGGCTTCGCGGAAGAATCATCACGTGCTTCCGGCTAGACCAATGAGGTGGCTGCTTTTTTGGGATGACAGGTAAACATTATAGGCCATAAGGTGAAGACGTTTTACGTTTAATCCCGTTCCCATATATGGGGCACTAAATTGTTTTAGTTGTAATAAAATTATCTAGTGTTTCTGGACGAGAAAATAAAAGTTCTCCATTTGTAATCCTGCAGTTTATTTTTTATTACTGTTTAAAGTCGGCAATAGTTCTTTCCTTGCGTAGTCATATTTTGATCATCAGTGATGAGGCTTCGCGGAAGAATCATCACGTGCTTCCGGCTAGACCAATGAGGTGGCTGCTTTTTTGGGATGACAGGTAAACATTATAGGCCATAAGGTGAAGACGTTTTACGTTTAATCCCGTTCCCATATATGGGGCACTAAATTGTTTTAGTTGTAATAAAATTATCTAGTGTTTCTGGACGAGAAAATAAAAGTTCTCCATTTGTAATCCTGCAGTTTATTTTTTATTACTGTTTAAAGTCGGCAATAGTTCTTTCCTTGCGTAGTCATATTTTGATCATCAGTGATGAGGCTTCGCGGAAGAATCATCACGTGCTTCCGGCTAGACCAATGAGGTGGCTGCTTTTTTGGGATGACAGGTAAACATTATAGGCCATAAAGTGAAGACGTTTTACGTTTAATCCCGTTCCCATATATGGGGCACTAAATTGTTTTAGTTGTAATAAAATTATCTAGTGTTTCTGGACGAGAAAATAAAAGTTCTCCATTTGTAATCCTGCAGTTTATTTTTTATTACTGTTTAAAGTCGGCAATAGTTCTTTCCTTGCGTAGTCATATTTTGATCATCAGTGATGAGGCTTCGCGGAAGAATCATCACGTGCTTCCGGCTAGACCAATGAGGTGGCTGCTTTTTTGGGACGACAGGTAAACATTAGTTAATATGTCTGCGCCCCTGTTATCATTGTCGAGTAGTGAAGACAAGGAAATTTCACACAGACCTCCTTCAAAAGTCCGTAAAAAGCATTTTAAACAATGTTATATGCATCTCACGTCCATAAAGAAAGAGGAAATAAAGGATTTTACACGCACACGGTGGGATACATACAGAAACTGCGTCAAACGGTGGCTTGGTCTGCAAGGTGAGAATCAGACAATTGCAGAAACATACAAACATTGTCTTGAAATAGAGTTTGACAATGTTCCCGAAGACGCCGGGTTTCACTCTACTTGCTACAGGCGTTTCATTGACAAAAAGCGCTTGGATGCGGCCGAGAAACGCGCTACACAGCGTGTCGAAGCTCAAGATCATGGCCAGTCTGTGGCATCGGGTAGTGGTAACGTTAGTATCGCTACAGTTCAATGTCCAAGACACTTAGGTCCAAGACTGGCCTGCCAGTAGCTTGTGCTGGTCCTGTGCTTCCTGCCTTGTGCATAATTTGCAAGAAAACGGAGAAGTACATTACTGTGGGAGGCAAACGCCAGAAGGACCATCTTTCACAGGCAGAAACGTTGTCAGCAGGTAAGTAAAAACAAAACGCAAACAAACTAACACATACACACGTTTGAAGTTGTATTCCCTTATCCTGGGTACCATGGCTAACTTTCAATTACAATGACTTAATTTATATAAAGTTGTTTTTTTACTATCAGAGACATATTTGCATGTTTTTCCATACAGCTACAGCCAGAAAACTCAATGATGTTTAACTATTAGCATAATTTTTTATTAGTTTTCATTTATTTATTTACAGGCCAGTTGCTGAAAGCTGCTGAGATGAAGGAAGACACTAGCATTCTTGTGCATATTCGTGACAAAGACTGTGTGTCTCTGGAGGTGCGATACCACAAGTCCTGTTATAGACAGTACACCAGGTTCTTGACAAAGTCTAGTGCATCAGTTACTGGGACCTCAGAAGAACCGTGAGTTATTAATATTTTATTTTATTAAATGTTTCCCTCACATTTGCACGTTTTAAAAGTAAAGCATTGACCTTAAATGCTTATATTATATTGATCATTAAAGTACATTTTATCTTATCTTATCTATATTGTCGATTTGTCTGTAAACACAGTCTTGACTAGTGCACCTGTAATTTAAAATGTGTGAAAAAAAATCTCAAATCACTTTGTCAGGTTTCTATTTGCTATTATTTAGACAACATTTAAAATTGAAGCCATTGTGCAATAGGTTTGGCACAAGTAATACATCTTTTCTGTTTTAATGTGTTTTCTTTTCAGAAATGAGCCAACCTTCGATGTCAGCTACAAGATCTTCTGTGAGAGGATCATTCGCCATAGAATAATTGTAAACCAAGAGGTGTTGACAATGACTCAGCTTAGAAGGATCTTTTTAAATCTGGTGGAAAAGCATGAAGGTCTTGATGCTTCTAACTACAGGTAATTTGAATACAACAAGTGTCTTTGGAACCTTTAGAAAGAACGTTTATACAACATTCTTTTTGAAAAACTAAAATTTAATTCATAATAATCATAATCATATTCTGTAATGTGTACAATCTGTTAACAGTGTATCGTTACTTTTAAATAATTTAACAAATTCAATGTGAATACATCTTTATTCATACCATTTTGATCATCTTTCACTCTTATCGTTTTGATTCAGGCAGGATAAATTGAAGAGGAGGTTGGTCCGTGATTTCCCCCAGCTGGTGTTTCACTCCCCCAAGAAGCGCAACATAAGTGAAATGGTTTTCGTTGAGACATTGTCTGCAGATAAGCTGATAGACAGACTACCTCATCCATCAGGTACAGAAACAACAGAGTCAACGGAGGTAACTAGCCAAAGTGACTGTGAAAACAGGTATAGTGCAAAAGCTGGTCCACAAAGACCAACTTCAATGGCCTCCATCAATACTGCAGAGGACACAAGGACACTTTACAGTGCGGCATTAATATTAAAGATGCTTCTGTGTGACTCTCCCGGTATGAAATGCCCATGGCCACCAACGTCAGATGACTTAAATGTGAGCGAGGCTAAATCTGCCGTGCCAATTGAACTGTACAATGTGATTTCATGGATTATTGGTGCAACTGAGGAACCAACACTGGCCCATTATGTTGATATTCCAGACGATTTCAACCTAAAAGTGATATCTATCTGTCAAGACGTAGTGTATCTTGCATCTAAGGGTCGGAGGCAGACCCCTAAATCATTGTGTCTTGGTCTAACGGTTCGCCATTTAACAGGTTCATCACAAATTGTGTCACTTCTAAATAGACTAGGACATTGTGCATCATGGGACACAGTTGTCAGTCTAGACACTAGCCTTGCCCAACTTCATTTAGTTGAGGGAAGAGACAAAATACCCAAGGGATTCGCAAAGAAGGTTCCTACAGTACTTGTGTGGGACAATATTGACTTTGGGGAGGAGACACTGTCAGGTCGTGGAACTACCCACCACACAAATGGAATTATGTTGCAAAGTTCTGTAGTTGAACCTGTGTCAACAACAAACAGACAACCTCTACAAAAGGGAGTTTACTCGTTGAAAGCCCCCCCTAGCATCCCTGTAGAACCTTACCATCAGTCTAAAAGA
The DNA here is from genome assembly GCA_038021265.1 of Cyprinella venusta. Taxonomy (NCBI): domain Eukaryota; kingdom Metazoa; phylum Chordata; class Actinopteri; order Cypriniformes; family Leuciscidae; genus Cyprinella; species Cyprinella venusta. The sequence continues at coordinate 13,650,057 of CM075873.1, read as the reverse complement.
CAAGGACCACAAAACTTGTTTCACCATGAAAGTGTTCCATTACAGGCAGACGCATACAAATTGAACACTGTTTCTGCTGTACAAACTGAACTGGCATATGTTTTTGCAAAGTCCATAGATGCTGAAAGATGCACAATACCAAGCTGGACAGGTTTCCATACATTTCTTCAAGGTGATAGCACTCTGCAAAAGTCAGCACTGTATTATCTTCCAGTCATTGAGGCTTTACCTACAGAGATGTCAACAGTAAACACGATTCTGAAGCGAAGTGTCCAAATTGCTAATCAGCTTGAACTGGACCACATAGTGTTAGTTTTTGACCAAGCTATATATGCCAAAGCCCAGCAAATCCGCTGGAAAGATGATGACTTGACTCAGCGTGTAGTGATTAGACTAGGTGAATTTCACACATGCATGTCCTACCTGAGTGTTCTAGGGAAAAGGTTTGGAGATGCAGGACTGCAAGACATACTCATCAAGTCTGAAGCTGTTGCCCCAGGATCCATCAATGGAGTGATCAGTGGTCATCATTACAACCGCAGTATGAGGGCACACAAACTTCTGTATGAGAGTCTGCAACGCATCAGACTTCTCACTTTCTTAGATTCTCTGCCACCAGAAGAGAGATGTGAGTGTCTGGATGTCATGAATGAGATCAAATGTGCATTCCCGGACAGAACAATGGATGTTCTGTGTGCAAATGAGAAATTTGACAAAATGTGTTCGAAATATGAAGACTTTGTTAAAAGAAGAAGTGCAGAAAACCCAACGTTTGCCTTCTGGAGTTCATACATCGACATGGTACAGATACTCCTTCTATTTGTAAGAGCAACACGAGAATCGAACTGGCAGCTTCACCTGTCAACAGTTCGCTTGATGATGCCATGGTTTTTTGCGTACGATCGTGTAAATTATGCTAGGTATTTACCTGCATACTGGCTGGAAATGGTCAATTTGCCCCTTACTCATCCTTCTTGCCACAGTGAGCTCAGTGTTAAAGGCCAGTGGACTGTTCAACGTCAAAGTGTTCATGGATTTGCTTCGATTGCCTGTGACCAGGCCATTGAGCAAACATGTAACAGAGATTCCAAGACAAAAGGTGGTTGGACAGGGTTAACACAGAATCGTGCTGCAGTATATCGCTGGATATTGTCGCAACATGAAAGGGCTGCCATAGCAAGACAATGTGAGGCAATGGCAGGTAAATCTCTTGATATAAGGAAACGAAAAGACCTTGACAGCACACGAATTAATGCTGATGAAAAGGCTGTGACCAGAATAATTTCAACTAGGGCTGCAGCTATCGATTCTTTTTGTAATCGATTAATCTAGCACTTAATCGATCGATTAATCGAGTAATCGGATAATTTGTTTATGTGTGTTTTTAAGCAACCAAAACAAATAATGTATTACTAAAATGATAAGGTGTTTGCCTTTTATTTCTTTAAAAAATAGAGGTATTTATTGCAACTCCAACATTTGGCTCCACAACTAATTATTTCAATTTTTACCCATTTAGTGTTTATAAGTGCCAGTGCCAACAATTATAACAGTACAGTTAAAACAATTTACTGTAAAACCTGTCACATGTAGCCCATAACATGTACAACTTTGAATACAAACTTAAATAGTAAAGCCCATTTTGGCCTTCCCAGTTTTGTCTTCTTAATACAACATTACAAAAAAAAAAAAAAGGATTGCACCTTCTGCAAATTACCCACCTGGAAACAAAAATAAATTAATATAAAATATCTACCCAAACAGGTACACAAATGTATACAATTAAAAAAAAAAAAAAATGGGAATAAAACAATTATAAATAAGAATCAGACTTTTTCAACTGTAATGTCAAGACAAACATCAGAGAGTGTGTGTGTGTGTGTGTCTCACAATGTTTGTTCCTCCATCACGTCCCGGTGTATAAGTTACAGTGAATGTATGCTGAAATGTTTGTTGCGTGACTACATAAAAGTTTAAGCATGATGAATTGCCGCAATTGGTTTGACTGGCGCGTGAGAGAGACATGGGTTCACGCGCTCGCTTCTCTGTTGTCGTGCGCGAGCCGCGGTTGGAGGAGCTCAACATCTCGCATGCGCGCTCCCACTACTAGATTAGGCTACAGGATATTTTAACTTGCGAATTAATATGCGGCGGTAAATCTAGTCGATCGCGAGTGGCTCAACAGGTAGATCTTTAGGCAAACTCATCTTTCAAGCATTTGACTGAAGGGATTGACACTTCAGCTTGAGAAATCGGGGGTATCGCGTGAGTGAGAGCTCAATTGCGCGAGTCTCACTCTGAATGCGTGAGAGTTGGCAGCCCTGGCAGGTATACTTTGCAGTAGACACATTGCATCTTGTTCTCTCCCTTTATAAACATATAATGATCCCAAACTTTCTTCTTTCAAACATTCTCTGCCATTTATCAAGTCAAATGTATCATGCGCTATGGTGTGCTTCCCTAACAACGGTCCGCGTGAAACAATCAGATCCCCGTGTGCGCATATTGTGCGCGTCATAGGGATTTAACGAGGCTTCGAGGCAGATTTTTTGCCTCGAGGAATTTTTGTAATCGAGTAACTCGAGTAACTCGAGGAATCGTTTCAGCCCTAATTTCAACCCTAGATTCCATGCTGAATCCTTTTGACACACACCAAGATGGCATTGTGTGTCTTAGCTCTGGAACAGTCGCAGCTGAAGAAATCATGAAGGATTTGCTCGCCGCTATGGAAAAGGGGGAAAATGCTGTCAAAGAGTTTATGGACCAAAGACTGTTATCACGATCAGTTGACATATTTGCTCCCATCAAAACACTAAAACTGAAGACCTTTAGTGACCAAGCAAAGACAAAGATGAAATCTGCAGCAGGCAAGGAAGTGATTCTACGTGCCGACAAGAAACTATTCTCCAGATTACTTGTCATAGGTCAAAGTAGAAAAATAGACCTGCGAGAAATTCTGTCTTACTCCTTGGGAACTGTGTCATATCCTTTAGCCTGTGCTGATGGCTCCCTCGCTAAAACAAACAAATCAGCTCTAATGGATTTATTGGAAACCAAAGGTGGAGACTGTTTGGTTGACGAAGTTCCGACAGATGGAGCTATTCTTTTTGATGGCATGGCAGTCATTCAAACCATTCGCTCCATACCAAGTACCTTTGGAGAGCTTGCGGACAGTCGGACACCATACTGCAGTACATAGTCAAGCTTGCTCTGAAACACAACTGTACACGGATAGACTTTGTGATTGACCAGTATCCGAAAATGAGTATTAAAAACCTAGAACGGTCTCGTAGAGCTGGTGGTAGTACACAACTGGTGAAAATTGATGGACGGGATCAGAAGACACCAACACAATGGAAAAAGTTTCTATCAGATGGAACAAACAAAGAAGCACTGGCTGAGTTTCTCTATGTTGTGTGGCGAGAGGCTGATCTTACCATTGTGGGCAAGGACTTAAGCTTGTACATAGCACAGGGAAACCTGTGTCACTGCGTGTCTGTAATGGAGGGTTTACAAACTCTCAGTGCTGTTGACGACCTGACATGTGATCATGAGGAATGTGACACCAGGGTGTTTTTACATGCACAACATGCTGCGCAGGAACATCAAACTGTAGTCATCAAGAGCCCTGATACTGATGTGGCAGTGATTGCTTTAAGTCTGCAGCCAGATTTACCATGTTGGTTGTGTTTTTTCACGGGGGTTGGCAACAAAACAAGGATCATTGATTTAGCTAAGGTGTCATCAGCTCTTGGCACAAGTGTGTGTTTGGCACTTATTGGGATCCATACCTTCTCAGGTTGTGACTCTACAAGTGCCTTTTATGGCAAAGGCAAAAGAAAGGCATTTTCTGTTGCGTGTGAGAAAGAGGAGTATCTGACTGCATTTACAAAGCTGGGTAGCAGTTTTAACCTAGACCAGTCTACCTTTAAGCTACTTTGCACTTATGTGTGCCACCTGTATGGCCAGTCATCTGCTGAAAATGTGAACGATGCAAGATACAAAGCATTCTGTATGGCGTCGTCAGCTTTGCCAGAACTATCCATGCCCCCGACAAGTGACGCTCTGTACCAACACTGCAAAAGGGCAAACTACCAAGCAGCCATAATGAGACATTCTCTGAAAGCTATAATGTGTGCCCCTTCACCCATTGGTAATGGATGGCACCTCGAGGACGGCGAGTTAACAGTGACCTGGATGACTAGAAATCCTGCCCCTGAAAGTGTGTTGCAGGCAGTCCACTGCAGTTGCAAGCAAAGCAAATGTGAGACTGGGAGATGTTCCTGTATGTCTGCAAGTCTGTCTTGTACTGATTTATGTCGGTGCCAAAATTGTGCAAATGTTTCACAGGAAACAGAAGAAAGACCAGTGATAGGGATGATACTGATGAGTAAATATCCACTGTTTTATATTTTAAGGTGCTTTTGAGCTTTAAAATACCTGTTGTAGAATTGTAAAAAAAAAAAAAAAAAAAAATTGGCAGCAATCCAAAAAAAGGGGATAGTGAAGCATTTCGAGTCATTTTAGCCAACTTTGGCCAAAGTGTGCTTTTATTAGTATATTTCTGTAATTGTACAGTACCTGCTGAAAATTTTGATGTATAAAACATCACAGTTTTGATAAATTTACTATTTTTATGTTTAATTTTGTTTACTGTCAGTCTGAGAAGTTGAAGCATTTTTTCCACAAATGTGCCATATTTCATAGTCTACATTCAGTCTTGACTATATAATCCACCAAAACTGATCTCAAGTGTTTAGGTACATGTATAAATGTCAGTTTGAGATATATTTTGTGTTGCTAAAATGTATAAAAATAAAGTTACAAACAAAATCAGAAGCATAAGATTTTCGTTTTTCCAAATTCACAATTATAAACATTTATGGATTGTGACAAAAAAACTGCAGGGTATTTTGCGGAGAACTTTTAACACAAAGTCGATAATGGTATTATCTATGCAAAAATCAATTTTAAAAGTAGTGCCCAGGTGTGGGAACGAAAATCAGTTTCTAGCCACTTTTTCTTAGTTCACCTTATGGCCTATAACGAAGGAAGCACTGAGCAATCATTATGCAGCTTTGCCTCAGACACAGTATGTTCATGTGCACCATTATCTGGTATTGGTGAGGAGTTTTTACACATTGTGAGCAATTCCGAGTCTGGAAATCACTGGAGGCGTACGATCAGATTGCCGTAGGGTTGGTTCGGTGATGTTTGCTCAAATGCAATCAATGGAAAAGTAACTTAGTCATCATAGCGTAGCATGATGCCAATCTGTCTATTAAAAAGCCATAGCCTGCACAACTTAATTCCTATGTTCCCCTTAAAACAGTTACCCGTGCTTTCTGTAATATGCATGTACTAATGCGGGTGTCATGGTTCGGTGTATGAATATAAAAGTAAATAACTCGCGTGCAATTTAATTCATGTAATGCGGAACTACATTATACTCGGGTTCTTTAGGGACATACTCTGAAATTGCAATGCTGGAATGTGAGATAAAACAGTGGAAACAATGTTGTTTTATATGTTTTTAATACCTCGTCATTTTGTTCATACAGGACATTATTCAAACTGCAATCTGTTAACTTATATTTGTTTACACTGGCAATAAAACACAACATTGTGCTTTTGTCAAACAAACTCTTGCGTGTTTTGAGTGAGTTTCTTTCCTGTTTATCCTCGCCAGCCGTAATCTCCGTCGTTGTTCAGAGAAAAGCTTAGTCTTCTCACATCCATGGAGTCTAATGACGGGTATAGTAGACTCCCGATTTAACTGAACCTCCGGCACGATTTTATCATCCATTGACCCAGCAGGAGATGGCCATTTTCACGTCCCGCCCCTTCGCTTCCGGCTCATGGGACCTTATTTCGGAAAAAATATGAATGGTAGTCAATGGCGAGAGACAACTTATCTTTTTATTCCGTCTGAACTGTGCCCTCAATTACACATATGATGTTTGTCAATTTAAAAGATGATTCTCAAAGTCAAAAACGTCGCAGTTTGTCATACAACAGAAGAGTAACTTTTAGTTTTATGTGTAAATTGCTCTGTGAACTACATCTCCCGGGAAGAGAAACGAGATCCGCTGCTCGTGTGTGTGCAGTCTGGTACAAAACACTCAGGTAGCACGGCGTAACGTTACTATTATAACGTAAGACTGTAGAATCAATGACAGACAGCCTCAGTAAAGTTAGCTTCATTCTTTGAGAGAAAATGTGCGCCGTTGGGGTTTGTAGTCTTTGTAATTACGTATTTTCACAGTCTTATACCTCAACGGTTTTACATCAAACTGCGACTTTCTTTACTTTAAAATGTATCTTTTAAATTCACAAACATCATATGTGTAATTCAGGCCACAATTCAAACCAGATCAAAATATTTGTTGTCTCTCGCCATTGACTACTATTCAATATTTTTCAGAAATAAGGTCCCATGGTGGGCGACCGGAAGGGGAGGGACTTAGGCTCTCTATTGCTTCTTCTAATGTTTTGCCCATGGCTGCGTTCCAAACCGCATACTTCCCTACTATTTAGTATGGGAAAAAGAGTAGGCGAGCAAAAAAGTATGAATGAATCCAAAAGAGTAGGCGAGAATTACCTGGGTGACGTAATAATTGTCGCGAGATTCGGACTTAAGTGCGTTCCAATATGCCTACTTTCCTACTATATAGTAGGCGAAAACAGTACGTGAAGGAAGCAGTACGTTCGAAACATCAGGCTGCGTTCCAAACCGCATACTCAATGAGTAGGTACTTCATTTCAATAAGTACCAACTCAACGAGCGCTAAAAAAGTAGGTACTTTATAGCCAAATCTAGTCGAGTATGAATGCGAACCGGACATCTGCTATGTTATTCTCGCCTACTCTTTTATGAATACTGAGGATTCGAACGTACTTTTTTGCTTGCCTACTCTTTTCCCCTACTATATAGAAGGGAAGTATGCGGTTTGGAACGCAGGGATCAGTTTTCATAAAAAGAGTAGGGGAGAAGTTCCCGGATGGCTTACTGCTTCCGCCCAGATTTTTGAGTGCTTTTTGGGTACTCATGATACTCATCTATCCCAGGATGCCACGCGAGAGGATACGTTAATATCAACATCGCGGAGATCAGCGATGTTTAACAGTTTTCTCCAAAAGAGATCTTCGAGCAGCTGCTGGCTCTTGTGCAAACATTACAAACGCAGAGGAAAACTGTTCTAGGATGTGCTTATGATGTGTTAGTGCACCTGTCGCTCATATAATTTAAACTTATTACATGCAAGATCATGGAAAGATACTATAGTTTATGTAACAATCATAATGACAGAAAATATAAAGATCATTGGTTTGTGTACTTCACAATATGACATAAAATTATATTTATACACAGGAAAAAAGAACAAAAAAGGCTAAATATCTTCATTATAGTTCTTCATAATACATAAAAAAGTTGTTTAATGTCTGAGTGATGAAACGAGGTAAATTCATTAAGAAAAAGGAAAACTTAAAGGAGAAACTTTTTGGGTATAAAATAAAGAAATTAACAACATAATCAAGAAATTACGATTTTGGGGTTTCTTAAAAAAATATCGTTATAAGAATAACACTGTTGGTCACATTAGTAGCCTAGGGTTTATAAGAACAACTTAAATCAACCCAAATGTATTCACAAAATAAATGGGCAGCTGTTTCTTCAACAATACCACAACAAAATGAGCAAGTTTAATCAATATCAAGATATTTATCGATAGATGAATTAAACGTATCGTTCATATATTTTATGGTGTTGCGCTTGAGATAACGCGTCATAGGTCACATGATAACGTCAACATGGCAGATGACCGGTTCGCATTCATACTCAACGAGATTTGGCTATAAAGTACCTACTCTTTTAGCGCTCGATGAGTAAGTACTTATTGAAATTAAGTACCTACTCATTTAGTATGCGGTTTGGAATGCAGCCCTAGTGTTTTGCCCGCAGCAATGGCGCCGGGTCGGCAAATGCCCGTATGTTGTGACGTCATGTGGGAACTATGTATTGTTTTTATTGGGAGAAGCAAAGTACAATTTACCAAGTATTGATCAAACTCAGAGAGACTGGAAGAAGAGAATGAGTGTCTCTCAATAAAGCAAGAGCACCTAATGGGATTGCCATGAAATTACAGGTACAGATAAAGCATTTGTGGATTGCTATGTGTGTGTGGATCTCTCGCGTGCATCTGTGGATTGATTTGTGTGTGGATCTCTCTTGTGCATTTGTGGATTGATTTGTGTGTGTGGATCTGTCGCGTGGATTTTTGGAGTGATTTGTGTGTGTGTGTATCTGTCGCGTGCATTTGTGGATTGATTTGTGTGTGGATCTCTCGCGTGCATTTGTGGATTGTGCAAATTTGTGGATTGCTTTGTGTGTGGATCTCTCGCTTGCATTGGTGGATTGATTTGTATGTGTGTGGATCTCTCGCGTGCGTTTGTGGATTGCTTTGTGTGTGGATCTCTCGCGTGCATTTGTGGATTGGATTGTGGACTGCATTCATATTGCTATAACATTTTAATGTCAGTCGTATTGAACAAAAAATATCTTATTTATTTTATTTTATATTTAGTTAAATCAGGTCTCTGCTGTTGGGGTAGAAATGGCTTGTGGTGCTGTCACAAAAAAAAAAAAAAAAAAAAAAAAAAAAAAAAAAAAAAAAAAAAAAAAAAAAAAAACTTGGGTCCAAGAAATACATTCCCAGAACTGCGGAACTGTTTTTTTTTTTTTTTTTGTTTGTTTTTTGTTTTTTTTTTTTTTGGAATACTGGCAACAGCAATTTGGTGTAGCGAGTCAATAGAAAAGTGACCAGCAGATGGCAGTCATGGCCCAAAAATATGGCTTCAAGTTCTGTTGAATCTTTTTTGTTGAATCTTCAATTGTTGAATTTAATTGAATAATCATACTTTAAACATATATACTTGCATAAAATATACATTTTAAATACAGCTTAAATAATTATATTAAACAAAATATAAAACAGTTGAAAATCTTTGCAATAGTCCAGTTTTTGGTTCAGAGTTTATAAGTCTTCCTAGAATAATCACATTATAGGTCCTTAAAAACATCTATTTTGAATTGGGCAAAATGCGGTTTTCCTTTATATTCTAAATGTATTTTACAAATTCTAAAACAGAAATATAGAATCAAACTTTCCATATAAAAGTAACATATCTGAAACGCACACCATTTTTCATATAAAACATTTACCAGTCACAGGTACATATTAGCATATAGGCAGTGCCGTTCAAAAGTTTGGGGTCAGTAAGAAATTAATACTTTTATTAACAAGGTGCATTAAATTGATCTGTATTGGTGCCAATGGTGCAAAATTGATAGTCATTTGTAATGTTACAAAAGATTTTTTATTTCAAATCAAAGCTGTTCTTTCAAACTTTATATTCACCAAAGAATCCTGACAAAAGAAAGAATAATGGTTTCTACAAAAATAAGAAGCAGCACAACTGTTTACAACATTGAAAATAATATAAAAAAAATGTTTTTTTTTTTTTTGAGCATCAAATCAATGATTTCTGAAGGATCATGTGACTTTAAATATTGGAGAAATAATGCTGAAAATGCAGCTTTACCATCATTGGAATAAAAACATCAGAAGATGTGTCAAAACCATTGCTTTTCAAGAAGTTGTTAAATACATACTTTCCATCAATAAATAGACAAATAAATAAATCATGTGTCAAACAATGTCTTATGAAGATCCACAGTCATACAGCCAGCAGATGGCAGTCTTTACCCACAACCACAATTTGTATAAGAGTACATTTACAAGAAAATGATATAGCATCTGTTATGATGAAAATATGCATGTAAAGTAGCTATTAATATTAATATGGAGATGTATATGCAGATTATTAAGGTTAATAATTACTACAATGCTTTAATAACATCACATTATTAGCAATTCACAATATATATATATATATATATATATATATATATATAAGTAGAATCATTGTTTCACTACATAAGCACTAAAGGTGATGGTATTTACTGCATTGCAACTGTATCAGAATCCGGCTTGTTCGTGAATCTTATGCCATTCATTTTATCACTTTGAACATTCGCGTAAATTACACATAAATGTGAGATCAGGTTTTATTGTCAAAGCAGGCACCAATTTAGTGGGTATACTGTTTAAGTGAGTTTCATAAACAACTTCTGCATGCCAGTCATGCCTTCAGACCCTTCACGACAACAAACACGATAAAGGATGCCACGTTGTAGCATGTTAGCCTATGCATGAAAATAAGCACATGAGTCCCCTAATATCCCAGCAGGGTCTTGTAGTACCTTTCCTGTTAGGGCCAGTGTTTGTTTTCAGCCTGTATCCCCCTGCAATGTGCGCCTCCCTCCCCTGCTGATTCTACAACCTCAGCTGCCTGTGAAGAGCCCACCTCCTGTCTGTAGCTGGGCCACTTGGTTTTTTAACAAAGGCTACTGGAATAACAGTGCCCCGAGAAGGAAATGACAGGCTATTCAAAAGAGCCCCTATGCCACGGTATTGGGGGGTGGGGGGTGGGGCTGGTACAGTGCAGGAGATACTTTATCAATGCACATTGCTTCAATATCAATTCAAAATCACAAAGCACAGCTCAAGTTAAGTTATATAGCAGCATAGATGGTGAACTATAAACATCCTTCTCATGGAGTTACTATATTTACACTTTCAATATTTACAGTCATGCTGACTGTCATTGTGATGGGAGTGCAGTGAGAATGAGTGATTTTTCAGCCCTCAGTAGTAGTAAAAGTCCCGGCACTTCCTTTGTACGTGACAACAAGGACTCCTTTGATGTTTAAGTCATATGTATGTGGATACTACTATCACAAGATAATGGAGTGATATTTATGAAAGATCAGGTGTGAAGTGTGCGCATGTGCTGGATCTTATCAATTAGTGGACGAGCCACTTGACAAGACAGACACATTGTCTTTGTCTATATATTCCCGGGACCCATTTAATGTGTCTCTCAATCACCTTTGTTTATTCACTTTAACCCATCATTGCCTGCCTCTTCTGTAATCAGCATCTACAATAGTGGATAGGGCACTGACTTCCTCTTAAATTCACACAGTGTCCTTCCTGACTCCCGCACTGATGTGTGTCCTGGACTTATTAACCCGGGAACTTCCAGAGCTCCTTTGTCTTGCTCCTCTCTATACTTAAGGGGACTGCGAGCAGAGGGGAAAGCTATTGTCATTCACTGTATGCCATGCGCAAGTCTGCCCTTGATCCCAGGCTTTGAAATGGAGTGCTGGAGGAAGAGAGACGGACTCGAGCAATAGTGCCTGACCTAGGCTCTCTTTCTCTCCCTCTAAAAAAATTCTACTGATAAATGACAATTAAACGTTCTTTGCAAATGAATATATTTTTTTCTTAAATGCTGTTAAGCCATTTGAAAATATTTAGGGTTCTCCACAATCCTTTTCTGAACTCCTCGCCTTGCATGATCTAGTCTGTTGTTTATGTAAAGCATCAAAAGAGGGCGCTCTTTGTCAGTCGGTGCATATTGGAAACAGGCCTCCTCTTGCAAACTGGTGCCAGGCCAGAGACAAGAGCAATAAAGTTCTCACCTCATTATCAAGAACACAGCCACATCACAGCCTGCTGCCAGGTGGGTCGGGAGGAGGGGGGAAGATAGAGGGGTTGTATAGATAATCTAGAAACGAAAAGGGCTGATCTGACAACCTTCATCTGAGAAGACAGATATTTGACTAACCCAAACTCCACAGAAAGGGAATATGCTTTCCTGAAAATCTCTTTAATGTATGAACTGTATGGATTTTGCCACATGTTTTGTAATGTTTAAGTATAAACACCACTGTAAAAAATATTGTTGGTCTAACTAAAAAAAAAATAAATAAATAAATAAGTAACCTGGTTGCCTAAAAAGTTCATTGAAATGGAAAAATTGAGTTAATACAATGAAGGAGATTAATTTAATCACCAGAAACTCAAAATATTATGTTATCTGAACTATAAGTTATCTAAGTTGATTTGACAAAAGAAAAAATGTGACAAATGTTACAAATCATGAAAATATTTTTTTACAGTGTACATATGTAATACACTGTAAAAATGAATATGCTTTATCTAATTTTAAAAAAAAATTGTGGCAACAGATTACAACCAATATTATTAATTAAATTGAACAAATTAGAATGGAGTAATAAGTAATCAAATTAATTCCTTAAAAGTTAACCATTTAAAATGAGTAAAATTCATTTAAGTCACCATTGTGGTGATCAGTGTTTGTTTTAGGTTTGTTTTAAAATTACGGTTTTCTCCTTCAGTGATTTTGCTTGTTAACATCAGGTGACTTCATTGTTGGTAATTTAAAATAAAGAGTTCTTAATTAATCTTTGATGTTTGTCTGTTGTTCAGATATTTATGTTTAATTTTTGGGGTAAACTTTACTCATTTTAAATGGTTCACTTTTAAGGAATAATTTGATTAATAATTACTCAATTCTAATTTGTTCAATTTAATTAATAATATTGCTTGTAATCTGTTGCCACAATTTTATTGATTAGATAAAGCATATTAATTTTTACAGTGTAATCATATGTCAGTATAATTCAGTCTAATTGCACTGGATTGATATATAGGCCAGGGTTTCCTAAACTGGGGGTTGATAAAAAATGTATTAAATCTTTATTAAATTAACATTTTAAACAAGTTAATGGTTAAAAATAACTAAATGAAACACTGACTAGAAAAGATAATATATCTTAAATGAAAAATAATAATAATAATAATAATAATAAAATATGGTTTAAAAAATCCAGAAATGTATTTATCTGTTTTATGTTAAATGTTCTTTCACAGCCTCAGCTAGTTAGGGCCATAACAATAATATTAACAACCAACATCAAAGAACAAAAACAGGCAAAAATTTTGTGAAATTATTGAAATATTAAATTCAAATCTCAAGGGGTCTTTAAAAGTAAATATTTTGGTCAAAAGTGTTTAGCTGACTAAAAGTCTGGGAATCCCTGATAGGCTATTAGGTCATGAAAAACAATTATTGTGAACACTGAGAGGCTTTCAGGAGAGCCATTTAGTTATGGCTTGCAAAGTAGATGGACCTGGGCTCCTACCATCTGGTGTTCTCCTATCTTCACATGTACAACCAATAAATCAATATCAAATCTAGCAGGAAGCCAGATGGCTTCCCTCCAGACCTTCAGTATAGTGGGTCACAGACCTCTCAAAGCCAGCATGGCTACTGTAAGCCAGGCCAATAGAGAAGAGCCTTTGAAGGCTTAGACATTCAACAAGGAGGCTATGAATGACTAAAGGGGACAAATAAGCTGTTACGACTTGGGTCAGATCAGTGTTTGTGTTTCTCTGAACATCAAAGGTCAGAGACTGTTTGATATGCAGCCCCCACACCTTGATCCAGAGCCGGGACAGGTAATGGGGTGGAGTAGTCCATTGAGTAACAAGGACGGGGGGGCTTGTAGAGTCCTCCTTTTAGGTCTTGCTGTAGGGCACTCGACTTAGACAAAGATTCTTTTAGGGCCTCCGACTCCCTACGGAGCAGTCGGCCCCATGAGACTATGAGCATCTTCTGCTCACGGCAATGGCCTGTGCCGGTACCTGGTTATGTGGGCCTTTCTGTGGTCCAGAAGGAACTTTAGCATGCAGTGCCTGGTACTGATACAGATAAATAAAAAAATAACCACTTTTTTTTACAATCATATTTTCATTTTTGTATCATATGGTAATACTATGATACTTTGTAATACTCAATTTCTGAACCATTCACATGGTACTACACAATACGTCCAAGACCACCATGTAACAGTTCTTTTTGGTATTTTGTTTTATTTTGTATTTAAGTGTCTAATTCTGACCATTCAAAAGTCTAGGGTCAGTTTTTAATTCAGCGATAATAAAGCAATGAATTGATAATAAAGTGGTAGTAAAGATAAACAGCAAAGACATGTTGTAAAATATTTCTAATTTAAATAAATTCTGTTTTTTTTAAATATAAAAATATATATGTCATGGTTTCCACAAAAAACAACATTAATAGTAATAAGAAAAGTGTCTTGAGCAAGACATCAGCATATTAGAATGATTTCTGAAGGGTCATGTGACACTGAAGACAGAGTAATGGCTGCTGAGAATTATAAAATTCCAAAAATAAATTTCATTCTAAAATATATTCAATATTCAAGTTTCCCATTAATAAAATATATTTTCAAATATGTCCAAATAGAAAACTCCAAATTGTAATTATATTTCAAAATATTCATATTTTTACTGTTTTGTCATCAACTAAATGCAGCCTTAAGTGAAGATATGAGACTGACCCCGGTACCTATTTGTAACCATCACTACACCTAACATTTTCACGTTAAACCTAATCTAAAATTTCTTTAATAAATGGTTACTGTTAGATAATTGGCTTTTCTTCTTCTAGGTTAATGCCACTTTCATTGTAATTAAAACAACAGCAGATAATATGGGCTTGTAAAAACATTTCTGCTGTTGTATATTATCAAGGAAATACAATAACCCTGCCTCCTTGTTTTTTAAAAGCTACAAGCTAATTGAGAAACCGATCAGTATGCTCCAGGGTCTAACACAGATGATGTTGCAATTCTAAAAAAAAAAAAAAAAAACAAGGCCCAAAAAAACAAGTTAAACAGTAGTTTGATTGAATGGCTGTTCACAGAGGAGTGTGAAATGCCAGCTCTATGGTGAGGTGTGACTAGGGTGAAGGGGGCAGCTCTGGCCTTTGTGTAACTCCCAGGCTGAATGTGCGGCCTGCTATTGTTTAGGCACGACCGCCTGGCCTCTCAGTCTCTCTCCTCCACAGCTTTGTCCAAAGCTGCATGACCACTTCCTTAACCCAGGTCAGGGCTAGGTCGTGACTTTGGTAACTTACCCCTAGACCGTCTGCACTGTCTGCTCATCCATAAATGCTTAAATGGACCTATACCGGGGAATAATAGCATGGAAAAAGAAAAATTCTATTAAGCCATTTGAGCTCACATTTTGATTGAAACATTATACCAGATTGAATGAAAACAATTACATCCACTAAGAGAAAGATCACAAGTAAAGAAGTCACATTATAGCATAGTAAATAAAGAATTACATCAACCACTTCACAGAGTGACCAGGAGTGTACATAGCATACTCAGATTTACAATGTTGAATTAACCCCCCTGTTAACCCTAATGGGCTCTTCTATGTAACTGTGAAGACACAGGTCAGTCTGGTCTCTTTCTCTTGTTTCAAGGCCTTATTGGACTGTGAAGAATGAAACCCCTTGTCTGTTGATAAGAAGAGGAAAGGCTAAAGTGCTCAAAGGCATGGTATGAACAGTTTTGGAACAGAGTGAAGAAGGAGGGGAGGTATATCTGCTGATAAAGATCACCATGGGTCTTTGATCTTTAAGGAACAGATAAGATGTTACCAAGTGGCATGCTGGGTGGACAAGCAGGCCCACATGACAGGTACAAACAAGCAAACACAGCCCTGGAGGTGATGTCTTCAAGGAGAACCAGATAGCTACAGGAGGAATGGCAGATGGGCAATTAGCCATTTCACTTTGGAGTGAAGTGGAGTGAAAAGTTAACGCAGCACACTTGCCTCACTGAGCAAAGTACTTTAGGCTCAAATTAGATGAGTAGAGGCCATTATTTATGACTTAAAATCAGAGATCATGTTCCCATTTACCTAATGCGACTAATCTAAATTTCGTTTTAGTAAAACTTTGCCAGAACTTCAGGGCAAAATAATCAACGAAAGAACATGCTCCACCAACACGGCACCATGCATTTTAAATACATTTGCTCAATTTGCTCAGATTGTTAAAGTGAGACTCGAATGTCAAGCAAAAGCGGGGGTGGGGAGCGTCTGCGTGCTCCCTAGGCACTGATATAGGGCCTGCATGTGGATGCCAGACAGAGCCTGAAGTCTGGGGGTGCAAGCTACAGCCTGAAACAGATGCCTGGCTGTCTGGCTGAGGGAGGAGGGGAGTCTGTGGTGAATAAAATGGGAGAACTGCCTGTGGTGTGAATGTGCTTTCATTGGTCCTCCTAGCAACAGAGCTGTAATATTCACTGCACCTGCACCAGGTCTGTAAGTGAGATAATCGGGAGTGCACATGTGTATATGTAATTAATATGCATATTGGCTTGCACACATAATGCAGTGACAGGAAAGAGAGTTCATACACAAAAATGACATCAGTGATAAAGCAGTGTGTGTGTGTGTGTGTGTGTGTCAACTCACTGCTCCTGATGTGTGTGCACTAACTTGGATCGGTTGAATGCAAAGGAAAATGTTCATGTCGTAAGTCATTAAAAAATCTAGCAAAGACATTTCTAAGCACTCTTGCGATCAAAGTAAAACCATG
The DNA here is from genome assembly GCA_038021265.1 of Cyprinella venusta. Lineage (NCBI taxonomy): Eukaryota > Metazoa > Chordata > Actinopteri > Cypriniformes > Leuciscidae > Cyprinella > Cyprinella venusta. The sequence goes on along the minus strand of CM075873.1, from coordinate 13,633,644 downwards.
CTCTGTATTATTAATAAAAATAAAAAACTTAAATATCTGTTATTGGACTGGCCTCTAGGACAAATGGTTTGGAAAATTGATGAATGGATGGAAGTATAATAAAACATAGTTTGATTCCTGTTCATGACCCAATGACAAAGACAATTAAAAGAATTAAGACGTAAGACCCTTCATTATCAGTTCCCTCCTACAGACATGAAAAGACACATACAGTGAGAGTGCAACTGCCCTGGTGGTGTGACTTTCTTCTCTCACACTGCTGTTTGTGTTGAGGATGTTTACTGATCCCAGGAAAGACAAACAGGTTCACTCTTATTTGTGGGAGTTGTGCTCAAACAGAGGAGCCAATAGGACTGATTCAGCAAAAGGGTCAGTCTGTTACTCATTGTTGCTATTGTTGTTTTTCATGTCCTTTCACGTTAGCTGTGTCTCTTCATACACACAGACTTTCCCGTCAACTGCCAGGGTCACAACTGGAACATTTTAGATTCCATGACCATTTATAAAACAGATACTATACTATTTCTGTTAAATTCACATTTGATGTATTGTACCAATATCAGATACAACTTGTAAATCAGTTTATAGATAAAATAATGATTGCACATGGATTTCAATTAAAAATTTGGATTACCACTTACCAGCCCAGATGATCGGCTTTTACTCACAGTCACCTATCCATTGTGAATGTAAACATCTGGGAACAGCTGCACTAATGTAAACATCTGGGAATGGCACATGAAAACAATTCTATTTGACTTGCTTATTGTAAATCAATTTAACTTGGTTATGTTATGTTTACACATGTGGATTGTTGGGTTTCATTCAACATTTAGTCGTATGACAAATATAAACACATTCATATAAATAACTGCAAAATAGCTTTTGTTTGTCATAATGCTATAATATACTGCTGTAGCTGTAGGTGTGGCTCTGATTCTTTTCCGTTTATAATGGATATGCTACTCAGTATTTTGAGGAATATTTGAAACAAAGAAACATAGTTGAACAGTGATTGGTTTGATCAGCAATAGTCATTGTCTGTGCTGGACTTACAGGGGTATAAATCACAGAGGGAACAAGCCTCAGCAGAGAGGTTTTATGAGGGGAGACTTCCCTTGCATCCTGCAGGGGGTAGAGGCCGACACTGTCTGAGTGTCAAAGACCTTTTAACTGGCAGGATCACAAACAAAGAATTATTACTTTATTGGACATCATTTAGGGAGACTTTTTTCCACTCTCTTGGATTTCTAGTAGGAGAGGATTAACACGCACAAGCTATTCACTTCAAATTATAGTTAGTATGAAAGGATTCATTTTTGAGATTTATTCCTACTGGATTGTGATGAAAACCGCTCAAAGAATATACCAAAGGTCATTGCAATTAATTTGTTAATTATGCACCCATAAAACAATTATACACATGAATTGTTTGAATGAGGACACTTAACATTTGAAAAAGTGCATTATTCGAAAATTAATGATGCCCGCCCCATACAAGTGTTTTCTGAGTGCTTCAGCTGTTCTCACAGCCTCTAATGAATTGCTGATACAAAGCATCAACACTATTGTCAAAATATTTTGAGAATGCACAATATCCATAGCTGCAGAAATGCAATAGACAAAGATGGTCCTGCATAGCCTATTAATCAGATCTGCAAGAAAGCAGCATATCCATTGATAATTTGAGTACATGGGAGACTCTTTTGGTTTAGAATAAGCTACTTTTAGGAGTCATATTTTGCTGTTTAGTAAACAAGTGAGTAGAATACAAAGATGGAAAACATTCAGATAAGTATCAACTACATAATGAAAAGTTTTTAACTGAAATGGTGAACTGGTCTCAGGACTGTTTGGCTAAGTGAGACTATTTATAAGTTGTCATGTGTTTTAAAGTTTGTTAATTTATAAAATGTATTGTGAAAAAAATGTGCATTGAATAGCTGTTTTGTATTTTGTACATTGTTTGGTAAATTTGCAGACTGTGCCACCTAGGCTACAAAAACAAATATGTGGCAAAAAAAAAAAACAATGGTTTGATTCAATTTTCCAGCTTTTTCCTGTTTGATTACTATTTTGTTGTTTTGTAAATATTTTAAAGTTTAAATATTACACTAATATAACGTTTTAGCAGGTTCCCATTGTGACAACTCCTTATGGTGTGACAACATGCCCTTCATTGAGGCAAACTGAAATGTGCCTTTCTGTGCAGTAGGATATAAACACTATAAACAACGTTTGAGAATTATCCTAAAGTCACATTTTTTCTATTCTCCCAGCGTCACACACCTAGCTCTACACCTGCACGCCAGGCGCTCGCGCTGAGTCCAAAGGTGAATTTATCCCCTTCCTGTGAAACAAGCGTCAGATCCGACTTGTTTGACTGAAACTCACGATGACTGCGTCGCCTACGGTTTAATAATATCTGGCGTGGTGTCCAGGTATCATAACATGGGAATGGAAATGATGAGCTATTCATATTTCGGATTTTAGACGAAGTCACGACGGTTTTAATGTGTTATATTTCGACCGCGTCTTTGTTTTATTACTTCCGGAAAATCCGCACAGGTAAGACGAGTTTCGGTCTTGAGCGCGAAAGCGTCTCTTTTCTTACAAAATAGACTAATCTGACAACAGTTGTTTAACTTCATCTGTAAGCTGCTTTTGTTGCTTTAATACCATTGAATGTGAATTTTTGAAGGTTAAAGAACAGAAAAGCGAACACCACACCGCATCTAACATACCTCGGACACGTTGTAGCCTATGTTTTAGGAGGAGATTGGGTACGTTGTTAAGATAAAGGTTACTATGCTGATTTACGCAGGTAAACATGTTTTCGTTTTCTTTACCCAACACGTAGGCTAATTCAAGGGCACTCGGATGTCCATGTTACCATCCGAATCTCATATCAGCTGATTGATGAATGATTTATGGCTTCTTTCTCGTGTGTCATCTGCCTGCAACGTGTAGGTCAGACCACGAAGACCAATTTCAGAGTGTTAGAAAAGTCAGATACTATTTCATTTCGCATGATATGTTAAAGTAAACATAATGTGCGCTTTAAAGCGTGCTGTGTTAATACCAATATATCAGTTGACTCTATAAAACGGGTTAAGCTCTCCAGAAGGCGGAGTCTCCTTTCATAACTTAAACAGACTTTTGAAGGTAAACAAAAGATGCATGTTGTTCTGTTTATCCTATTCTGCTGCTTGCTTGGTACTGGATCATTTTTGTTTGAGAAGGTTTATGTGTTCTACACATCTGGTCCAACATTCAAAATTCTGTCATCATTTACTCTTCATAGTGTTACTTCAGTCATGTACAGTATGACTTTATTTTTACATAGAGTAAAGAATAAGATGACAGCATGCAGATGCAATGAAAGTGAATGGTGACTGAAGCTGTCAGTCCCTAGTAGTATTGTGCCTTCTTTCCTTATTCCTTGTGTTTCCCAGGAAATTTTTTTTTTGTTTGTTTTTGTTATGGCATGATGGGAGTAAAATCAGTTTTCATTTTGAAAACTTTTTTTTTTTTTAAATTTGACTGCCTCTTTACAGGGATAGGTCACCCAAAAATGAAAATTCTGTCAGTAATTAGCTAGTGTGTTGCTAGTGTGAGTACAGCCTTAGGTTTAGGGGGGTGAGTCTCACTTTAAAGGGGCACTTGGCAACTCTAGCCATAGACCTAATAGCTACGTTCTACCTTACAAACAAATGGCGCGACTGAATAAAGTACAGAGTTGGTTAAAAACTAGCTAGTAGTTACGAAGCCTCTAGAGTGGACTTTACGTTACAATTTAAAAAGAATTTACGAACGGCTACCCAGGTTATAAAACCATTGAAATGATTTCTAAAAGGTTTTATTAAGTTGAAAAAGTTGCCAAGTGCCCCGTTTAACAGGCCAGCTAGTTGCTGTGCGAGTAAACCTCACTCCCCGATCTCAATAGGTGCTCTAGAGACAGATGCTAGAGGCTGCAGTCTTGAGCCTCCTTGTTAGAGCGCCCGACTCTCACGCCGGAGAACAGCAGCAACAGCTAGCACAGCGGTCTGGCTCACTCATTAGCTGTGCTGCGGCAACTACACATTCAATAGCGCGGGTGCCTCCAATGTGTGTGCCAATGAGCTAGCATTAGCCTACATCACACGTCAGAGGCTACTACAGTATATGTTCAGGGCCCGCCAAGGGTGTTTATATATATATTTTTTCATTTTAGTTTCTCATTTACGTTAAACTAACTTTGAAAAATCTTTGATTGTTGTCTTTTTGGATGTCATGTTATTGTTGTATGTTATGTCTAATTAAAATAATAATAATTTTTAAAAAAGAGCCCGCCAAGGGGGCATGGCCAGGCGCCCCCGAAATAGCCATTATAGCAGCAGTTTACCACTGCACAGCTCGCTCAATGTTGGTTCTATATACTGTAAAATTTCAGTTATTGTTAATAATATTTGTTTCAATCACTGAACAAAGCCTGCCTTAATTTAGAACATGAGTCGCAACCTTAAATTGCTTACACAAAACTCTTGGTCAGCACTCAACATTTGTTTATTGTTGTTCATTTATGGGTTTGGAACAACATGAAGTTTGGTAATTAATGACAGGATTTTCACTTTGGTGTGAACTATCCATTTTACCGGTTAGAGTAGGCAATGTTTAATCAGCCTTCTTACTGGTTCCTATTGGCTTTAAGGGCAATTAAAAAAAAAAAACTCCAGGTGACTATATAGCTATATTTATTTTCATACTTTCCAAATTAAGTCATTCTGTCTGAGCTGTGCCATTGCCCTTGTATTCATTATGTGAGGGTGTGTGTGGGAATGATTCATGGCCCCTGGTTGAGTTGGGTAGGTAAGAGCTTTTCAGACTGGGTGTTTATATTTTCTTTGATTTACCATTTGTTCTGTAGGCGGTGGACAGGAATAGCCCATGTATTATGATATCAGCACCAAGGTAATCTTAACATCTGGTAATGCTATGGACTTTGAAACAGTCCATGTGACTGTTCAGTAGACAAACAGGTAAGTGACAAACTGTGTACTCAGGGAGGTTTGTGAACCTAGGTTTGTTGAGTTTTGTAGTGGAGTTCAACCTTGAGAGGTTCACAAGCTCTACATCATTGCAGGACAGGAGAGATTGACTAGCTTCTTGTCTCCAGTGTGTGAGATATTCCCATGAGGCAAGGGTGAGTCCATCTATCTTAACCAGGGTCACAGCTTCAGTGGACAAGTATGGAAAAAATTTAAAACAAAACACTTTACTATGCCACAAGGTTCAGGGTTTTATGATATAGAATGTTTATCAAGGCTGCTATTATTTACTGGTGTTTACTAAGGCACTTTTAACTATTTACTATTTTGAAAACCTTAACCACAAGTTATACATTTTGACATGAAAAATTGGGCAACGAAACCATAGATTTGCTAGCCTGGATGCCAGCCCGAACTCCGCCCACAACATTTTTTGGACAGGAAGTTCGGTCTGGACTCAATCCATTGAGGAGAAATTATGAACAGTTCAGAGATCAACGGGCCAATCAAATTGCCAGGGCAGGCTTTATACGATGATTGACAGGTGGTCTTCAGTAACGTAATCCTCACGTCGTCAAAGAGCGCTTGTCAAAGATGACTGCAGCTGGAGAATTGAGATGTATAGATTCCGCTGTCGCGTCTTTTGTAAAATAAATCGACAGCGCATTCATTTTAATAAACAAACAGAGAACTGCAATCAAGGCATTTGTCGATCGGAAATATATTTTTGGCGTCCTTCCAACATGATTCGGGAAAAGTGTAACTTATCAGCTGGCTCTGACGGTCGCTAAGAAGATGGGACGTAATGAAAAGCCTGTGGTCGTTGTGGTTTCTTTCTTCTTCCTTTGGTGGCACTCATGGAGGAGTAAGTAAAAGAAGTAACACTCGTTATTTAACTTCTAAAATAAATAAAGTAGGCTACGTTCTGTATTTGAAAACTGCGCTATGCAAAGGAGTTGACTTATGCGTTGCTCTGATTGGTTGGTAGGTCTACCGACTATCCAATTGAGTGCAGCGTTTTGTTTTGTTTTTGTCCTGGTTCGGTTACGACACGCCTCATAAATAAAGTTCAATTGAGTGATTTCAGACTCATATTCTCATTAGAATATGAGTATGACGAAGTCAGGCTATAGATTTGCACTGATATGGCCCAAACCTTTTCTTGTGCTGAGAATATTGTTAGAGTCAATTGCTACCATTCAGAATACCATATCAACAGCTTAGCCCACCCCTGGCATTTTGGCGATTCATTTCACACTGGCAAGCATCAGTCAGTATTTTTTCACAGTGGATAGTATTATTAAAAGGGTGGTTGATTGCGATTTCACTTGTTTCATTTTAAATAGTGTGTAAAGTTGGTGCATGAAAAGTATCTGCAAAGTTGCTGTGCTGAAAGTTCAACGTAAGCAGACAGACATAGATATCATATAGAGACTGGATGTCCTACTGGCCGCTGGGCACTGAGAAATCCGTCTGCCATCTTGAACTGGTCGTATTCCCATTGTGTTGCATAGCAGCAAGCATCGCTCGTGAATTACTTTTCACAAGTAAGATTTAAGATTTAAAATAACCATACTATTGGTTTGCAGTACCTTTACAGCAAAAAACAAACAAACATTTTGTGTGGATTATTATGCTTCAGTATGTCTTTTCAGTTATTAGTAAAATGGAAAGAAGGGCAGTGAGAGGGAAATATGTCCTGCTTGACCTCGAACAGCATACACATACAAGCATATAACACACTGTGTAACTGGCCAGAGGTTGAGCTTGGTTCTTAGAATGCTCTGCCTGCACGAAGACCACATCAGCATTCTACACTCCCCCTCATCCTCCATCTCTCAAACACACACACACACACACACACGCGCACGCACACACGCTCTCAACCCCTCCTCCTGGGTCGACACAGCCGGATTCTGAACGTTTCTCTCCAGTCTGTTGAGCTCCCCTTTAACTGCATGTCCTTGCATACACACACTCACACGCACAAACACACTCTGTCCCTAGTTGAGATGACAGGCTCTGGTTTCAGTCGGTGCAGGCGGCAAGCGCAGCTGTTGGGCTTGAGTTTCTTTTTTTCATGCTGTGGCTGTGGGGAGTATAACTGCACTGCCATCTGAGGTGGGTTGGAATAATGATTGAGATTTACTACCTCACATTAATGGCGGACAGTGTGTTTGTTTTGCTCATCCTTTGAAGTGCTGGTTGTTATTTGTCATTGCATTGTGTTATTAATTGTTTTTAAGAATTTTGGTGATGCTTTTTATAGTATTATTATTATAAGGGTCTGACACTGATAAAAGATTTAGTTTAAAACGCACCAACTTGTTTGTATTCATGTTGGTTTCGAAAAGCTTAAATACCATTTTTAATTTTTTTGAACTTGAAAAAATATCATGTGGTGTAAACAAGTAAAAGAAAGTTGTTGATTTTATTTTTTTAACAAATATTCATTCATAAATATGTTTAAGGATTCAGGGAGTCGCACCACATAAATGTGTTGTATTTAAGGTTACAAAACAAACATTCATTGTAGATGGATTTAGCAGAGATTATGTGGCTCACAGAGGGAAGTCGTCCACTGCAGATCGGGCATGCAGAAGTCATTACCGAAAAGCTTGTCATTTTTACACTATTAATTTACAGTTCTTACTCCTTTTTAGAGTTGCTTCTTTGTTCGACTTAGTAGGTGAGTTTTGACTGTTGCCCTCCTGTCATTTCACACTGTGCTTAATGACTTAAATAGTGTTAGTTAGCAAAACTTCGATTGCTATTGAGGAGGAAACTCGTAGAAAGGATGCAGCTGCAGCCCTCTCCCCATATTGTTGCTGTTAAGTGGATTCATGTCATTTCCTGTCCAGCCGGCATGAGCCAAAAAAAGAATGCCAGACGTGAGCTTCAGTTTTTCTTTGTTCTCTTTTCCAACAGAAACTTGGGTGTACATGAAGCGGCTAGCAGTTTGTACTCTTACTGGAAATATTTGATTGCTCCTCATCTCATGTAGAGTTTGGAAGCTGAAAAAAAAGAGGCGCAGAAGCTCTCCAACCCTGTGGACATCCAAATTAACTACTTCAGGCCATGATGGAGCCCAAGGCGGCTCCATTGGCGGGTGGCATAACGTGGGTGCGGGTGTGTAAGGAATGTGGACAGTGTCATGAAGGTCATGAGAGTCACCTGTTTGAATATCAAGATGAAGTGGATGACGAGCTGGTGTGCCACATCTGCCTGCAGCCACTGTTGCAGCCCATGGACACGCCATGCGGACACACATACTGCTTTCAGTGCCTCAGCAACTTCCTGCACGATCAAGACTTCTGCCCAGTGGACCGCCAGAGACTTCAGCTACAGCAGTGCCGTGCCTCCAGCCTGCTGGTACGTAACCTGCTGGACAAACTGACTGTGCTGTGCCCGTTCCGTGGCGAGTGCCAGCTGAGCATGCAACGCTGTGAGCTGCAGCCCCATCTCCACAACAGGTTAGTGCGTGCCACGACTTTTTGAAATGGAATGAATGTTTACACATCACTAAGGCACCAAGAGACGAAGAGATGAAGACAGATATATGGATCTCATTCTGTGGAAATGAAATTAAATCAATTATGAAGACTTCTTGTATAGTGTATGCACACTGTAGCGATTAAGGGAGCTGCTCAAAAATTTGTGGAATTCCACTTATCCAGGTTTCATGTGAACAGAGATTTTAGAGAGCTGAACAGGATTAAAAGAATAGGCGTAAGTAAGTGGACCGTATAAATGACTAGAAGGCTGAACTCCCGAAAGAACTGGGTGACTCCTTTACATAATGGAGTTAATTAGGAATCACATGAGTGATTACTATAGAATGTCTGCAGATATCTCATCCTGTTCACCATCTGCCAGGAACACATGGGAGTTGACATTTAATTTGTGCCTGTTTAGTTACGGGAATTAAGTAGAGTCCATCCCCTCAAACAACTTTCCCTTGTACTAACTTATAGTTCCTTTCCACAGTCCTATAAGATTGAATGTAAAAACAAAAAATGAATTTACTTAAATGTTGCTCCACCTAATGCAAAGCCATAGTTGATGATATGGTATGCAAAAAAGAAAAAAAAAAACTCACTGGGAATAAAATCCATGACTCTGGTATTAATGGAACACTAGTATGAACCTGTGCCTCAGCGTTCATCTCCCTTACATGGGTTTTCTTTTGCCGTTTCATCTGTGATGTAATAGCATGGACTAAAGGTTGTTTAGTTGATAATTCACGTGGGTAGGAAGGAACGGCCCAATGTAAACAGAGAGAGAGAGAGAGCAGCTGTTGGATGGGAAAGGAGGTGTTGACATGGTGAAACCCAGACTAGACCTGATTGTGCTTATTTTTTTACCAATACCATCCCTGCAATGCAGCAGAAAAGCCTGTTCATCTTTTCATCTGCATAGCTCATCTTGTTTTTGTACTGAGAATTCCCACTCCCTAAGTATGTTCATCTAAACTATAGATAAACGCTATGTAGCTTTGCAGTGAAACAATTAAGCATTGATTTGTTTTTGTTTTTTTCTGCTGACTCCTGAATATGGCAGATCCACGGCAGTAGTCAGCGTTTGTGCATGTTTATGATATTTTTAGTTACTGTGGTTGCCATCTGGTAAGGAATGTCTTGTAGGTTAATTAACTGCAGGTCACTGAGTAATGATGCTGAAGTTCTCTCTTTCACTGTGCTCACTGTGGACTTCCCTCTTTTTCAGATGTCCTGCCTTCAAACGACTCAGGGAGGAGGCGGAGAAAAAAAAGAGACCTTCCTGGAATGAGTTTAAAGGAAGCAAATCAGATGGAGATTTAGCTGACGCCAAATCTACCCCAACAATTGCACGCACAGCTCAACTCAGTGGACCCTCAGAACCTGGACTGGTCAACCCAGCCTTTGAGGAGGGTGAAGATGGTATAGCATCTCTTTCTGTTTTTCTTGTACCCTATCCATCAAGTATTATTACAAAACCCTGTAGTGTTAGCTGATCCATGTGTAATTAAAATTAGGAGTTTTTACATCATTTTTGGGGGAATATTAACACCAAAACGGTTATTGAACGATATTGCAGATTTGTTTTTATTTTATTCATTTGTGTTTGTCTATATTTGATATTTAATTGTAAGCTCATTTCCCTTTACCTAGATTCTAATGCTCTCTTAATGTTAATCTGTATTAATACTTATTTATTAACACTGTTAAATTTAATCTTTAGGAAACGTCACAATAAATACCCACTTTTAATTTTACATAGAACCTTAAAGCATTTAATAAAAATTTGATGTCAGCTATCCATTTATCCGTTATCACATGGAAATATATTGCCTTATCTGCAACGGCTAAAATTAAATATTGCTGTAGCGATACATACATAATATTTGTATAATATCTCACCTGGTAGGGATTAGATGTGTAGAAAAAACACATCTTTTTTTACAGTAGTTTTTTATTTGTGGTAGCTCAGAAGGAAAGGTGAGAAGATTGTAGCACTGACAGTGAAAAGCAGAGTAAATTGATTTGCAACTGTGTTTACTTTTGGGTAAACCAAAACAGAGGGTATCATTCATGTGGGGCTTTATCTTGAGTAGATGGCTGAGGAGTGTCAGGATGTTATTAATATTCCAGTGAAATACTTCATGGCATTACAACCATCAATTGTCACTGTCTGAGAACATGTAAACTCATGGAGATTCACTTCAACGTTTATCTGCCTAAAGCTCTAAAACACCTGGAGGGAGTCTGGATCTGTCTTCTGATTCAATGCAAATTCTGTTAGTCATAAAGTTACCTAGCATCTATCTCATCATCTCATCGGAATATTACATCGTTCATTTGTGTGCCTCCTTAGATAAATGACTCATTCCAAAGCAGTCATAAACAAACTGCATGAGTGACTGCTGTATGTTGCAATACTTAGTAGTTGTAAGCATTTGTTCACTAAATCGGGTTCTTGATGGTCTGTTGGTTTCCCAGACACCCCCCTGAGGTCCAGTCTCGTGGCCGAGGCAACTGTGGTGGAGCTATTACGGGAGGATACAGAAGAGGATTTGGGATTGCGTATAGTGGGAGGGAAGGACACACCCTTGGGCAACATCGTCATTCAGGAGATTGTGCGTGATTCACTGGCTGCTCGAGATGGCAAGCTGGCTCCTGGAGATCATATTCTAGAGGTGAGGTATATCTTGGCTCGCCACACCATTTAGGTTATCAGTATCAATGGAATTAAACCCATTAGATGTTGTCCTCAGGTAGTTCCATCCATTTCTTAAGTTGTCAGTGTACACACCCCAGTGTTATTCTGTTTACATTGCAGTCACATCACTGTATAAAGATCGCAAGTGCCTGCTTTCCCAAAATGTCCATAAAGCGGAATCTTTTTTTTTTTTTTTTTCACTGGCTGGCACATTATTGACTATGTTAAAATGTAACATTTTGTAATTTGCAAATTCTGTCATAGTAAGTGTATCAAAATATGTATAATTAGTATGAGCACACAGATTCTCTCTGAGAGTTAGTGAAACACCATTTCATGTAATTTTGACAGGGTGAAATACATTGAGGAACGTTACCCACATTAAACCTCAAAAATATTTACTTTTATAGAAAACTATTGAATGCGGTCTTCATCTCATGTAATTTTACACAATTCAGATGACTTTACAAAAACACAATGCATTTGTTTTTTTAGACTTTTTAATTTAAAACTAAACCACTGAAACCACCTTTAAAAAACTAAGTTGCACAGTATTGCTTCTCAATTGCAATTCAGTTCAGCAAATTTACATTCTTTTTCCCACCATCCTACGCTCTCCTTGGATTTCTTCCCCTGGTAGTCCGGGAATGCAATGCCTTAGTAAAGGAAACCGGCATGACATGTTCAAATTCAACCTTGAGTTTGAATGAATGCCCCCAGCTCATCTTGTCTTCTCTGAGATCATATATATATATATATATATATATATATATATGTATATATATATATATAGTGTATATATATATAGTGTATATATATATACTGTATATATATATATATATGTGTGTGTGTGTGTGTGTGTGGAAATTTAAATTAGGCCAACTGACAGCCCTAGGATGATCTGTATCCCAAGCAGAGCTCCTTTGACTTTTTTTAGGGAGCTATCATGGCTTGTAAAGAGATCTGTGGATGTCTTGCATATCTTATTTCTTGAAATGGAATCTCTCTTTTCCCCTTCAGGTTCAACACGGCATTGATTATTGCTAAGGGCTGTTCCAAGCCTTTGGTAGAAGGGCTTTTTTTTTGTCATAAGCAGAAGCGTAAAAAGACCAGCATTATTTTAGTATCTGTTAATATGAAGTTCTTTAAAGAGAATAAAATGTACTTGTTGGATCTTAAAGGGATCATTAAGAAATAACATTTTCATTCATCTTTTGACATTTAAGTGTACATATCCTGGAAGTTTCAAAACTCAAAACTTCCTTGTTAGTCCAAAAACTACTGAAACTAAAAGAGTAGTTCACCTCAAAATGAAAATTTCCTGATAATGTATTGATGGTTAAAATTAGGAGTTTTTACATCATTTTGGGGGGAATGTTGACACCAAAACGGTCATTGAACGATATTGCACATATCCGTCCAAGATGTCCATGTCTTTCTTTCTTCAGTGGAAAGGAAAAGTTGTTTGAGGAAAACATTTCAGGATTGTTCTCCACACAATGGACTTCAATGGTAACCAAATTGTTGAAGTCCAAATCAATGCAGTTTCAAAGGCTTTGAAGAGCTTCAAACGGCTCTGCACTTTTTTTTTCTAAAAAAAAATCATAATGTATGTACTTTTTAACCACAATTGTTCGTCTTGTGCTGGTCTGCGACTCGCCAGGGATTACGTAATCACTTTGGAATGCTCACGCTGGCTGTAGGCAGAAGTACCGCCCAATTGTTTTAAACATCCAGGATACTTACACGAAAGGACCATTTTAAACAATAAACTGACTCAAAGACATACATATGTAATTTAACATACTATATAATTTGGATGATCCTCCTTCTCCACGCTTGTAAACAATGAGGCGGTACTTCCGCCTACGTCAAGTGTGAACTTACCAGTATGATCACTTAATGCCTGGCGCGTCGCAGACCAGCACAAGCACATTGTAGTTGTTTGTCAAATGCAGTAACCCTTTCATACAATTGACCTCAAGCTCGCATTTAGGTCTGCAACCATCCAGTCAATAACCAAAGTCCTCCCCCTTCATTTTTTCAATAACCTGCTTTACTTGAACGTACATCACAATGTGGAAGAAATGATCTGCCGTTACTTTTGTTACACTCAAACTAACAGTGTGATCTTTGCAGGCAAATGATGTCAGTTTGGCATCCATTCCCCACAGTCGTGCTATTGCTGTGCTTCGGCAGTCATGTTCCCGCCTCAGGCTAACTGTCATGCAGGAGAAGGGCTTCAAGCCCCGGCCTGAACATCTCGCTCAGCCCTCAGCTTCTCCTCCATCGCACAATCCCAATCCCATCCAGAACCACGGCACCGTCATCCAGGTCACCCTGGTAAAGCGTGAGCGCTCTGAGCCGTTAGGAATCAAACTCATCCGTAAATCTGAGGAGCCAGGAGTCTTCATCCTGGATCTGCTGCCTGGAGGACTGGCTGCCAAAGATGGAAAACTGAGGAACAATGACAAAGTGCTTGGCATCAACGGACAGGACCTGAGACATGGCACCCCGGAGAGTGCAGCTCAGATCATACAGGTACAGAGTGACAATCACGTTAAAGAGAAAAAGTGGATTTCTCAATCTAATGCTACTAATAATGATGTTACTATTAAAACCTAGGTTTATATATAGGATTTCAGGTTGTATTGTAAATCTAAGGGATTGTTGTACTCTCTGTGTATTTGGCAGGCAAGTGAAATGCGCGTGAACTTCGTAGTAATGAGACTTCCTGATCTCTCCGAGGAGAGTGGTGAGGGACAGAGTCGAGGAGCCAGGAGAGTCCCCGAACCGCAGTACTTCAAACGACGCTCCGAATACATGAAGGTAAAAAGTGCAAATGATCAAAAGTTAAAAGGCACTACTAGTCTAAGCTGTGGCCTAGCTAGTGTTGCCAGATTGGAAATATCCAAGTATCGTACCAGACGCTCAAAATGATAGTATTTGGAAGAAGATTATCGTACACGAGCCAAACGGTTGAGAGGGGGGAAGGGACCTGACCAGATTGTTGACGGGTAGCTTTCATGAGGCACACACGCAAGGTCTCTCACTCTCTCCCTCTCTGCCGTGCTCTCTCAACCTTCACTTTCTCCTCACAATCACGATGTAGGTCCACAGCTAGATCAATGAGTATAGAAGCACTAAGTGATTGAAGTGTCACAAATTTCTAAGATTATCGTACATTGTGGGATTTTTTTTTTTGTTATTGATCGTACATTGTGCAGATGTAAAAACTATCCTACGAATCCGATAATTATCGTACGTCTGGCAACACTGGGCCTAGCGTTAAGCTTTTTGGGTGATGCAAGTTTTTATTTGGGTTTTACTCACTCCCGTTCCCCTTTTTTACTTCCTATTATTGTCTGTCCTGCCTCCACTGTATTTTCTGGATCGTATTTTTATTAGATTTGTAAGTAATATTTTTTCATGTTTTTGAAAGAAGTCTCGTGCTCACCAAGACTACATTTTATTTGTATGACAGAAAATACTATTAGGAAATATTATTACAATTCAAAATAACTTTATATATATATATATATATATATATTCAAATGTAATTTATTCCTATGGAGGCAAAGCTGATTTTTCAGGATCATTACTCCAGTCTTCAGTGTCACATGGTCCTTCAGAAATAGTTTTAATTTGCTGATTTTGTGCTCAAGAAACATTTCTTATTATTATAGATGTCGAGAACAGCTGCTGCTTAATTTGGAAATCGTACTACATTTTTTTCCCTAGGATTCTTCGAATAGAAAGTTCAAAACAACAGCATTTATTTTAAATATATATATTTTTTGTAACAATGGAAAAACCTTACTGTCTATTTTATTTAATTTAATGAATACATTCTGAATATTTTTTTTTTTTTAATATTTCAACAATAAAAAAATCTTACTGAACCCAAACTGTTGAACAGTATATGCATACATCCTGTACATACATATGTACACACATAAAAAATTCTACACTTAAATATTGTTTAGATGCAACACTGGACAATATTAAAGCGAACCATACAAGAGAGATTGAAATCTGACCGTTTCAGCATGTTAGAGAGACAGAACGAACCTGTCTCATACATGTAAAGCGAATGTCACAATTGAATACAATGCATGGAGATAATTCATGATATGTATTGCAATGTCTCGCATACATTGGGGTATTTTATTATGCTTTGATGTAATTATACGATATCCAGAATTATAAAGATCATTAAAATTGTATTTTTAGGTCTAGTTTCACATACTTGTTTTCAAAACGGTTACATGCAGATTGGGTCGAATGCTTCTGCTACTATTGTCAAAGTCTCCCTGTGTGTGTGCAAGGTGACTTTTTGCCCAGAGACTAGTCACACCCTACTTTTGTGACACTTCCTCACCAGCTGAAGGCAGAGGCAGCAAACACTGGCTGGGTAGTGGGAGATGAAAGCAGATGCCCCCCCTCTCTCTCTCTCTAGGACTCGTCCCTGATCTAAAGGCCCAGGGTGCTGCTCTTGAAACTGCTGCAGCCACTGTGTTTGTTTGTAG
This sequence comes from Cyprinella venusta, assembly GCA_038021265.1. Lineage (NCBI taxonomy): Eukaryota > Metazoa > Chordata > Actinopteri > Cypriniformes > Leuciscidae > Cyprinella > Cyprinella venusta. The sequence goes on along the minus strand of CM075873.1, from coordinate 13,617,890 downwards.
CTGGGGATCAAAGCTGGTGACAGTTAGCTTTTACCTGTGGAGTTGAAGCTTGAGCTCATGCTGGGAGGAAGAGCCTCCCTGCTGGGTAGGAAGAGGCTACCCTTCCCCCTATGGAGGTCTGGGGACTCCAGTGAGAAGTAGGCTGAAGGAGAGCGTTTTGCCACAATCTATGAGTTACGATGACAACGCGTCACATTAACACATCTCTCTGCTTCGCAACAGGATCTTGGATGTTTGTTTTTACAAATGTTTTCACCACAGGAGTCAGTCACATGTCTTAAACTTTCACTTTTCAACCCCCAAGTACAGAAATGTATTGAACACTCAGTTGTTATTATACACCGTTATAATCAAGCTACTGCGAACTTCATCTGCTTGTCAAATTATACACAAGACCATATTTAATTAGATATTTGAAGGACGATTAAAACATTAATTCTGTCCTTTAGAGCATGCTCACAATGCAAACACAATCATCGTTCGATTACTGTATATACACTTCTGTTCAAAAGTTTTTTATTTTAAAAAAAATAGTACTTTTATTCCACAAAAATCATTAAATTGATCAAAAGTGACAGTAAAACATTTACATTATTACCAAAAAATATTTAAAGTTAAATAATAATATAAATGAATGTATCACTGTTTCCTCAACTATTGAATCGCACAACTGTTTTCATTAATAATAATAATTATAAGAAATGTTTCTTGTTGTGTAGCAAATCAGCATATTTGAATAATTTCTGAAGGATCATGTGACACTGAAGACTGGATTAATGGTAATGAAATTTCAGCTTTGCATCACAGGAATAAATTACATTTGACATGACTGGAAAAGTTATTTCTAAAATTTGAATAAACTGTATTTCTGAATAAATGTACTGTACATTTATATTATTCATTTATTCAGCTTACCGGGAAAAAATGTACAAAGCCACACTGGCACATTTGTTTTTACTATTTCTGTATTGTGCGAGTGTCTTAATGTGCATTATGTGGGTTCAGGAGCCTCCAGGGGGCTTCTCCAGTCAAGAGAAGACTGTGAATCTAAAGAAGGAGCCTCGGCTATCTCTAGGCATCACCATCGCAGGTGGCAGAGACTGCCGCAGCCGTTTGCCTGTCTACATCACCAGTGTGCAGCCGGTGGGCTGCCTGCACAGAGACGGCACCGTCAAAACAGGTCATTCATCTCTTGCCTCCTTATAGATGCTTATTTCTCTGAGTCTTGCACAATGCTTGTGTTAATTGTGTTTTTCTATGGTTACTCATGCTCAGGAGATGTACTGCTGAGTATAAATGGCATTGACCTGACCCAACTGACCTACAATGAGGCGGTGACCGTCCTAAAAGCTCAGACAGCTCAGAACACAGTAACACTGCGAGTCATCCAAACCTTCACTGATGAGGAGGAGCAAGATGGAGAATCCAGCACTAGAGAAGACATGGAAACACTGGAGGGACATAAAGAGGACGACATTAACTGGGTTCCTCTCTGGACGCGCTGGCTGGGTCTTCCCAGGTGGGTGGGCTATGGATGTGGGATGGTATCTTTAAATGCTCCAATACCAAAAACTGTACGATGTTAGTGTTTGCGACAACAACAAACAGAGATTAAAGACGTCTATGAAGTAAATGTATCCAATTAATAGAATATTGAGCATAAATTGAACATTTTTGCCTGTATAGTTGCTGTATTCAAGCTCATAAGTGAAGCACACTAAGTGGATTGAGTGTGCATTCGTTTCTCAAAAACATAATTGAAAGGTTTGTAGTCAGAAAGTAAAAATTATGCATCTATTATTACTAATGTTACTTGAGTGTAAGGAGGGAAAACTCAGCACACATGCATCAAGCTACATATATGATTTAGTTTTAATCCAATTTAGTAATTCTTGAGCTGTTACATGAATTATCCATTGCACATAGTTCCCTAAGTTATTACAGGAAAAAATTAATGTGATTGTTGTACCGCTGTAGATGAAATATGATGGAGCAATATAATGAAGATTGAACAGACCAGGGCTGCGTTTCCCAAAAGCATCGTAAGCCTAAGTTGATCGTAGAGACCATTGGTGGCAATTGTTCTACGATCAACTTAAGCTTACGATGCTTTTAGGAATCCCAGAACAGTAACAGAAGCTTGTTCAATACATTTTAACAGCGTACAGTGTAATTTAAATTCAGTTCACATTTATTTGTATTCTGCTTTTCATAATACACATCATTTAAAAGCAGATTCACGGAAAATGCACAAGCCCTTATAACAAATTTAGAGTGATCTGTCTATCAGAGGTAAAGCATTTCAGAAATGTACATATACAAAATCATAGTTAGATAAAATCCTTTCATTTAAAAAGCTCATTAATGAATATTTGCTTCAAAATGTAGCATCGGTGCATGTTGATTCAGAGATGCGTCATCTGAAGTCTTCGCAGGAGTTGGTGCCGTCTCTTCATCGATGTTGGGCATGAAAAAGCGTGAAAGTAACTGAAGGAAACATCTATTTGCTATAATAATTAAGCCAACTAGTATGATTCATATGGACTCATTCAGGAAAAAGAGATATCTGTGCATTCCTTAACATGTAGTGAGCAAAAATACATATATTGATTAAGTGCAATATTAAATTTGATGTCCTCTTTTGTCATTTTTATCGTAGTTAATGGCTCTATGGGTTTAAACGTGAGGAAAAAATCCTAATTTGACCATTTCTTTTAATCCAAGCTACATCCACTGGTGTCGTGACATTATGCTAATGAAGACCAACAGTGAGAGCTGGGGCTTCAGTATCGTGGGAGGATATGAGGAGAGTCATGGCCAGCAGCCCTTCTTCATTAAGACCATAGTGCCTGGAACTCCAGCTCACTTTGATGGTCGGCTCAAGTGAGTGTCCCATCCTCTTTTTAACAACTTGTAAAGTTTTATTTTTTTAGGTTTTGAAAGAAATGAATACTTATATTTAGCAAGGATGTATTGTTGTTTTCTTTTCACCAAGCAATCCTAAATAAATGTATCATGGTTTTCACCAAAAATATGAAGCAGCACAAATGATTTCAACATTAATAATAATAAAATGGTTACTTGAGCACTAAATCACTATATTAGAATGATTTCTGAAGGATGATGGGACTGGAGCCATCACAGGAATAAATTATGGAAATATAATCAAAAAAGTTATTTTTTATTGTAATAATATTTGACAATATTACCGTTTTTACTCTATTGTTGATTAAATGCATCCTGGTTGAGCGCAAGCGTGCCGCACAAGCCCTCAAAAGTGAAGCCAAAACGTCTCGATCGCCCCCCTGTGACTGGACCTAGTATAGCTCATAATCCCCACCTCCCCATGTTATTCAATGGGACGCGAGACCAACTAAACAATTAAATTACACTTCACATATCCTTTTTCCAAAGATAGTTTCTGTCATTTACTGTAGTTTATGTAATTTCAAGTGTTCGTTTTTAAAATAAGTTTGTTTTTAGTTAGTTATGTGATGATAAAATAACGGTGCTCTGATATCATGATTGGCAGCTGTGATTGACAGGTTCTCTGTGCGAGGTAGTCACTGAAGCACCAGCGGACGTTTTTTAATAATGTTGATTATGTGGTTAGTAGTTGTATTTACCTTATTTTAACAAGGTTCTGCAATCGGCAGACATTGGACAGGAACGAAGCAGACAGAGGCAACTTAATGAAAGTGCGGGGCGTGTGCTTGCGTTTGATTCAGCGAGAATGAGGGCGGGGCCTTGATTTCGCGGCTTTACTTCCTGCTCACGACTGCGCATGACTGGTCCCGAAACACACAAGTGCGCAGACTCAAGTTCGAGATGTCAGCGCCATATCGAGACACTGGCGGCCTCAGTTCTCTCTGATGGAAAAGAGCGAGGGGGCATCGTCCATCTTTTTTTACAGTCTATGGTTGAGCGTAACATAACATTTAAAAAGGTAGTGTAGATTTAAAATAATTTAATTGTTGTTTATTGGCAAGTTATTATGAAAGACAATTTATTGTGCAAAAAGTCTATAAAATAAAATGTTTTGTTTACTGAGACTCTTTCATGCTCTCCTTCAGGTGTGGTGATGAGATTGTGGCTGTGAATGGACTCACTACTGTTGGCATGAATAACTCCTCATTGATCCCAATGCTGAAACTGCAGAAGAACAAAGTCACATTGACCGTGGTCTCCTGGCCTGGCAGCCTGGTTTAAAGACTAGCCTGAACTCTATTGCTGTTACTAGGTATAACACAAGATACATGCACAAGTCTAATATTGAAGAAGGGATGTTTTGACTCCTCTCTTAAGAACAGGGTGGCATATTGGGGAAATATGTTAACAATCATTGACCTAGATTTAAAAACAAACTGAAAGTTTGATATTTAATCCACTGTAGGCATTTAGTGTTTCACAAAGATTTCTGTTGAGCTGTGATTGTGATAGAAGTGTGAAACGCTCTTAAGGATACTGGAGAAGCTTGACTTTCCTGTTTAAAAAATAAGTTTTAATTGAGATATTTATCATGCCCTTTGCTTGGTTATATTTTAGTATGGAACTTCAAGACTTGTTTCCAGTAATAATCTTTAAGATTGTTTATGATTGACATCAAGTGCACAGTAGTAAGGTAATAAATATGAGTAATTATTTTGACTACCTGGAGTTGGATGGCCACATCACGTTATGTTGATGACCGCTCTAACGACACTTTTTACTGTGTTATAAGTTGTGAGAATAGTTACACTTGTGTTAAACTATGTAGTTGCTGTTGGGGTGATAGTATGGACTGTTTTTTTAAAACCACAGCTTGGCTAGTTTGACAATTTTTAAAGAATGTATCTCTTAGGTGCCTTGGATATAAATGTGTACAAACACACTTATCTACACCTGCCTTAATTGCCCGTATACCACAAATGCTATTCGTTATCTTTGGCCTTTCATCATCTGAAGAATGTTTATTTGAATGCTTTGGGTTTTTTTTTTTTCAATCTGATATCTGTACATTTAACCCTTATACTTTTTAATGCATTTTAGTGAATTTCAATTTTGTTCTTTGGAATAGCAAAGCAATGTGAAATGGTTATAAAGATGACACAATAAAATATTTTGTTTTATTTTATTACATCATTGTTCTAGGCAGTGGCTGTTTTATTTGCACTTTTAGACCTCTCAATATTTCATATAAATGTGCTTACATTCTGCTGAGGCTTATTCTACAGTTCATCTGCTAGAACTACAATACATTTGAAACATTGTTTGGGTTAAAACTTTAATATCATGTCGATTTTTCTAATATTCGAGAGTTAATGCTAAACACCCATATTTCACTCATCTTCCAAATCATTCATTACAGTGCCTCTGAGATTCTCTGGCAATAACAGTGGCTTTTGCCCTGTTGAGGATCACATGATCTGAGCAGTTTGAAGGGTGAGCAAATGACATGGAGTCACACAAGAGACCTATGGAAGATATAAATCAGCCATGCACAGTTTGAACTTAAGCCTTGAACTATAAACCAAGGATTAAACAGTTTTAAATCCTGCTGACAGGCTAAAATAATGCAGTAGGTTGCCAACTGTCAAAGAATAACATGAATGATGTGTGTTAGGTGTTCATTGTTGAATTTGATGTTAGATATTGTCATCAAGAAGATAAACTGATGGTCTATTTGAAGATCTGCAGAAGTCACCAAGCACCTGCTTAGAATGTGAACTTTTGTGACATAAAAACACACTTTGACTGGATTTAAGATTACATATTTCAGAGCAGATAATAACCAATATTATTGGCTAAAAAAAATGTACATTTTCCACAGGGTGGCCACAGGTCATTAAAAAGTATTAAAAACTCTTTAATCTATTTTCCTAAAAAAAATAAGGCCTTAAAAGTATTAAATTGTCTTAAATTCAGATTGGATAGGTCTTAAATATGTTAGTCATATCACCGCAAAGATGCAGGAAAACTTCCGATCAACTTCCGGTTCGAGTCTAGTCTATGCTTTTTTTGCCATGTGTTTTAGATTGTGTCAACCTCACATCGCTAAACTAAATCGAAAAAAATATTCATCAAATGTGATCTGATCACGTTATGAAGTACAGTCGGGGTTTTTTTTTTTTTCGGTGCGAAAAAATAAGTTTCTCTAATCTTCTCAAAACTCTGGATTCTGATAGAGGGCAATGAGACTTAGACCTGAGTGCAAAATGGAGTCTCTAGACCCTTCCAGAGCTGAGATATTGAGATCCCACATAGCATTTATGATATTAGAAATATATCAATATCTCAGCTCTCAAAGGGTATAGAGCCTCAATTTTTGCACCCAGGTCCATGTCTCGTGGCCTTCTATCAGAATCCAGAGTTTTGAGAAGATTGGAGAAACTTAATTTTTCACCCCCCCGAAAAAGATCATAAGGGGTAACACTGTCATTTTTTTTTCTGGTCAAAATTTTGAGTTTCAATATCTCAGCTCAGGAAGGGTCTACAGCCTCAATTTTTGCACCCAGGTCCATGTCTCGTGGCCCTCTATCAGAATCCAGAGTTTTGAGAAGATTGGAGAAACTTAATTTTTCACCCCCCGAAAAAAAAACGTAAGGGGTAACGCTGTCATTTTTTTTTCTGGTCAGAATTTTGAGTTTCAATATCTCAGCTCTGAAAGGGTCTACAGCCTCAATTTTTGCACCCAGGTCCATGTTTCGTGGCCCTTTTTTTTGCACCCAGGTCCATGTCTCGTGGCCCTCTATCAGAATCCAGAGTTTTGAGAAGATTGGAGAAAATTAATTTTTCACCCCCCCCCCCCCCCCCCCCCAAAAAAAAAAAAAACCATAATTGGTAACACTGTCATTTTTTTTTTCTGGTCAAAATTGTGAGTTTCAATATCTCAGCTCAGGAAGGGTCTACAGCCTCAATTTTTGCACCCAGGTCCATGTCTCGTGGCCCTCTATCAGAATCCAGAGTTTTGAGAAGATTGGAGAAACTTAAATTTTCACCCCCCGAAAAAAAATGTAAGGGGTAACACTGTCATTTTTTTTCTGGTCAAAATTTTGAGTTTCAATATCTAAGCTCAGGAAGGGTCTACAGCCTCAATTTTTGCACCCAGGTCCATGTCTCGTGGCCCTCTATCAGAATCCAGAGTTTTGAGAAGATTGGAGAAACTTAATTTTTCACCCCCCGAAAAAAAATGTAAGGGGTAACACTGTCATTTTTTTTTCTGGTCAAAATTTTGAGTTTCAATATCTCAGCCCAGGAAGGGTCTACAGCCTCAATTTTTGCACCCAGGTCCATGTCTCGTGGCCCTCTATCAGAATCCAGAGTTTTGAGAAGATTGGAGAAACTTAATTTTTCACCCCCCGAAAAAAAAATGTAAGGGGTAACACTGTCATTTTTTTTTCTGGTCAAAATTTTGAGTTTCAATATCTCAGCTCAGGAAGGGTCTACAGCCTCAATTTTTGCACCCAGGTCCATGTCTCGTGGCCCTCTATCAGAATCCAGAGTTTTGAGAAGATTGGAGAAACTTAAATTTTCACCCCCCGAAAAAAAATGTAAGGAGTAACACTGTCATTTTTTTTCTGGTCAAAATTTTGAGTTTCAATATCTCAGCTCAGGAAGGGTCTACAGCCTCAATTTTTGCACCCAGGTCCATGTCTCGTGGCCCTCTATCAGAATCCAGAGTTTTGAGAAGATTGGAGAAACTTAATTTTTCACCCCCCGAAAAAAATGTAAGGGGTAACACTGTAATTTTTTTCTGGTCAAAATTTTGAGTTTCAATATCTCAGCTCAGGAAGGGTCTACAGCCTCAATTTTTGCACCCAGGTCAATGTCTCGTGGCCCTCTATCAGAATCCAGAGTTTTGAGAAGATTGGAGAAACTTAATTTTTCACCCCCCGAAAAAAAAATGTAAGGGGTAACACTGTCATTTTTTTTCTGGTCAAAATTTTGGGTTTCAATATCTCAGCTCAGGAAGGGTCTACAACCTCAATTTTTGCACCCAGGTCCATGTCTCGTGGCCCTCTATCAGCAGAGTTTTGAGAAGATTGGAGAAACTTAATTTTTCACCCCCCGAAAAAAAAATGTAAGGGGTAACACTGTCATTTTTTTTTCTGGTCAAAATTTTGAGTTTCAATATCTCAGCTCAGGAAGGGTCTACAGCCTCAATTTTTGCACCCAGGTCCATGTCTCGTGGCCCTCTATCAGAATCCAGAGTTTTGAGAAGATTGGAGAAACTTAATTTTTCACCCCCCGAAAAAAAATGTAAGGGGTAACACTGTCATTTTTTTTTTCTGGTCAAAATTTTGAGTTTCAATATCTCAGCTCAGGAAGGGTCTACAGCCTCAATTTTTGCACCCAGGTCCATGTCTTGTGGCCCTCTATCAGAATCCAGAGTTTTGAGAAGATTGGAGAAACTTAATTTTTCACCCCCCGAAAAAAAATGTAAGGGGTAACACTGTCATTTTTTTTTTCTGGTCAAAATTTTGAGTTTCAATATCTCAGCCCAGGAAGGGTCTACAGCCTCAATTTTTGCACCCAGGTCCATGTCTCGTGGCCCTCTATCAGCATCCAGAGTTTTGAGAAGATTGGAGAAACTTAATTTTTCACCCCCCGAGAAAAAAATGTAAGGGGTAACACAGTCATTTTTTTTTTTTGGTCAAAATTTTGAGTTTCAATATCTCAGCTCAGGAAGGGTCTACAGCCTTAATTTTTGCACCTAGGTCCATGTCTCGTGGCCCTCTATCATAATCCAGAGTTTTGAGAAGATTGGAGAAACTTAATTTTTCACCCCCCGAAAAAATGTAAGGGGTAACACTGTCATTTTTTTTTTCTGGTCAAAATTTTGAGTTTCAATATCTCAGCTCAGGAAGAGTCTACAGCCTCAATTTTTGCACCCAGGTCCATGTCTCGTGGCCCTCTATCAGAATCCAGAGTTTTGAGAAGATTGGAGAAACTTAATTTTTCACCCCCCGAAAAAAAATGTAAGGGGTAACACAGTCATTTTTTTTTTCTGGTCAAAATTTTGAGTTTCAATATCTCAGCTCTGGAAGGGTTCAAATCACATAAGGGTTTAGACCCTCTGGAAGGGTCTAGAGCCTCCATTTTTGCGCGCTGGTCGAAGTCTCGTGGCCCTCTGTCAAAGTCCAGAGTTTCAAGAAGATCGGAGGGGGTCAAAATTTCGGCCAAAAAAAAATGACAGTGTTACCCCTTATGTTTTTTTTTTCAGGTCCAAATTTTGACCTTCGATATCTCGGCTCTGGAAGGGTCTAGAGCCCCAATTTTTGCGCGCTGGTCGAAGTCTCGTGGCCCTCTGTCAGAATCCAGAGTTTCAAGAAGATCGGAGGGGGTCAAAATTTCGGCCAAAAAAAAAAATGACAGTGTTACCCCTTATGTTTTTTTTTTTCAGGTCCAAATTTTGACCTTCGATATCTCAGCTCTGGAAGGGTCTAGAGCCCCAATTTTTGCGCGTTGGTCGAAGTCTCGTGGCCCTCTGTCAGAATCCGGAGTTTCAAGAAGATCGGAGGGGGTCAAAATTTCGGCCAAAAAAAAAAATGACAGTGTTACCCCTTATGTTTTTTTTTTTCAGGTCCAAATTTTGACCTTCGATATCTCGGCTCTCGAAGGGTCTAGAGCCTCCATTTTTGCGCGCTGGTCGAAGTCTCGTGGCCCTCTGTCAGAGTCCAGAGTTTCAAGAAGATCGGAGGGGGTCGAAATTTCGGCCAAAAAAAAATGACAGTGTTACCCCTTATGTTTTTTTTTTCAGGTCCAAATTTTGACCTTCGATATCTCGGCTCTGGAAGGGTCTAGAGCCTCAATTTTTGCGCGTTGGTCGAAGTCTCGTGGCCCTCTGTCAGAATCCAGAGTTTCAAGAAGATCGGAGGGGGTCAAAATTTCGGCCAAAAAAAAAAAATGACAGTGTTACCCCTTATGTTTTTTTTTTCAGGTCCAAATTTTGACCTTCGATATCTCGGCTCTGGAAGGGTCTAGAGCCTCAATTTTTGCGCGTTGGTCGAAGTCTCGTGGCCCTCTGTCAGAATCCAGAGTTTCAAGAAGATCGGAGAGGGTCAAAATTTCGGCCAAAAAAAAAAAATGACAGTGTTACCCCTTATGTTTTTTTTTCAGGTCCAAATTTTGACCTTTGATATCTCGGCTCTGGAAGGGTCTAGAGCCTCCATTTTTGCGCGCTGGTCGAAGTCTCGTGGCCCTCTATCAAAGTCCAGTGTTTCAAGAAGATCGGAGGGAGTCAAAATTTCGGCCAAAAAAAAAATTACAGTGTTACCCCTTATGTTTTTTTTTCAGGTCCAAATTTTGACCTTCGATATCTCGGCTCTGGAAGGATCTAGAGCCTCAATTTTTGCGCGTTGGTCGAAGTCTCGTGGCCCTCTGTCAGAATCCAGAGTTTCAAGAAGATCGGAGGGGGTCAAAATTTCGGCCAAAAAAAAAAATGACAGTGTTACCCCTTATGTTTTTTTTTCAGGTCCAAATTTTGACCTTCGATATCTCGGCTCTGGAAGGGTCTAGAGCCTCAATTTTTGCACGTTGGTCGAAGTCTCGTGGCCCTCTGTCAGAATCCAGAGTTTCAAGAAGATCGGAGAGGGTCAAAATTTCGGCCAAAAAAAAAATGACAGTGTTACCCCTTATGTTTTTTTTTTCAGGTCCAAATTTTGACCTTTGATATCTCGGCTCTGGAAGGGTCTAGAGCCTCCATTTTTGCGCGCTGGTCGAAGTCTCGTGGCCCTCTGTCAAAGTCCAGAGTTTCAAGAAGATCGGAGGGAGTCAAAATTTCGGCCAAAAAAAAAATGACAGTGTTACCCCTTATGTTTTTTTTTCAGGTCCAAATTTTGACCTTCGATATCTCGGCTCTGGAAGGGTCTAGAGCCTCAATTTTTGCGCGTTGGTCGAAGTCTCGTGGCCCTCTGTCAGAATCCAGAGTTTCAAGAAGATCGGAGAGGGTCAAAATTTCGGCCAAAAAAAAAAATGACAGTGTTACCCCTTATGTTTTTTTTTCAGGTCCAAATTTTGACCTTTGATATCTCGGCTCTGGAAGGGTCTAGAGCCTCCATTTTTGCGCGCTGGTCGAAGTCTCGTAGCCCTCTGTCAAAGTCCAGAGTTTCAAGAAGATCGGAGGGAGTCAAAATTTCGGCCAAAAAAAAAATGACAGTGTTACCCCTTATGTTTTTTTTTTCAGGTCCAGATTTTGACCTTCGATATCTCGGCTCTGGAAGGGTCTAGAGCCCCAATTTTTGCGTGCTGGTCGAAGTCTCGTGGCCCTCTGTCAGAATCCAGAGTTTCAAGAAGATCGGAGGGAGTCAAAATTTCGGCCAAAAAAAAAAATGACAGTGTTACCCCTTATGTTTTTTTTTCAGGTCCAAATTTTGACCTTCGATATCTCGGCTCTGGAAGGGTCTAGAGCCTCAATTTTTGCGCGTTGGTCGAAGTCTCGTGGCCCTCTGTCAGAATCCAGAGTTTCAAGAAGATCGGAGGGGGTCAAAATTTCGGCCAAAAAAAAAATGACAGTGTTACCCCTTATGTTTTTTTTTTCAGGTCCAAATTTTGACCTTCGATATCTCGGCTCTGGAAGGGTCTAGAGCCTCAATTTTTGCGCGTTGGTCGAAGTCTCGTGGCCCTCTGTTAGAATCCAGAGTTTCAAGAAGATCGGAGAGGGTCAAAATTTCGGCCAAAAAAAAAAATGACAGTGTTACCCCTTATGTTTTTTTTTTCAGGTCCAAACTTTGACCTTTGATATCTCGGCTCTGGAAGGGTCTAGAGCCTCCATTTTTGCGCGCTGGTCGAAGTCTCGTGGCCCTCTGTCAGAATCCAGAGTTTCAAGAAGATCGGAGGGGGTCAAAATTTCGGCCAAAAACGACAGTGTTACCCCTTATGTTTTTTTTTTCAGGTCAAAACTTTGACATCCGATATCTCGGCTCTGGAAGGGTCTGAGCCTCCATTTTTGCGCGCTGGTCGAAGTCTCGTGGCCCTCTGTCAGAATCCAGAGTTTCAAGAAGATCGGAGGGGGTCAAAATTTCGGCCAAAAACGACAGTGTTACCCCTTATGTTTTTTTTTTTCAGGTCAAAACTTTGACATCCGATATCTCGGCTCTGGAAGGGTCTAGAGCCTCCATTTTTGCGCGCTGGTCGCAGTCTCGTGGCCCTCTGTCAGAATCCAGAGTTTCAAGAAGATCGGAGGGGGTCAAAATTTCGGCCAAAAACGACAGTGTTACCCCTTCTGTTTTTTTTTTTCAGGTCAAAACTTTGACATCCTATATCTCGGCTCTGGAAGGGTCTAGAGCCTCCATTTTTGCGCGCTGGTCGAAGTCTCGTGGCCCTCTGTCAGAATCCAGAGTTTCAAGAAGATCGGAGGGGGTCAAAATTTCGGCCAAAAACGACAGTGTTACCCCTTATGTTTTTTTTCAGGTCAAAACTTTGACATCCGATATCTCGGCTCTGGAAGGGTCTAGAGCCTTCATTTTTGCGCGCTGGTCGAAGTCTCGTGGCCCTCTGTCAGAGTCCAGAGTTTCAAGAAGATCGGAGGGGGTCAAAATTTCGGCCAAAAACGACAGTTTTACCCCTTATGTTTTTTTTCAGGTCAAAACTTTGACATCCGATATCTCGGCTCTGGAAGGGTCTAGAGCCTCCATTTTTGCACGCTGGTCGAAGTCTCGTGGCCCTCTGTCAGAATCCAGAGTTTCAAGAAGATCGGAGGGGGTCAAAATTTCGGCCAAAAACGACAGTGTTACCCCTTATGTTTTTTTTTTCAGGTCAAAACTTTGACATCCGATATCTCGGCTCTGGAAGGGTCTAGAGCCTCCATTTTTGCGCGCTGGTCGAAGTCTCGTGGCCCTCTGTCAGAATCCAGAGTTTCAAGAAGATCGGAGGGGGTCAAAATTTCGGCCAAAAACGACAGTGTTACCCCTTATGTTTTTTTTTCAGGTCAAAACTTTGACATCCGATATCTCGGCTCTGGAAGGGTCTAGAGCCTCCGTTTTTGCGCGCTGGTCGAAGTCTCGTGGCCCTCTGTCAGAATCCAGAGTTTCAAGAAGATCGGAGGGGGTCAAAATTTCGGCCAAAAACGACAGTGTTACCCCTTATGTTTTTTTTTTCAGGTCAAAACTTTGACATCCGATATCTCGGCTCTGGAAGGGTCTAGAGCCTCCATTTTTGCGCGCTGGTCGAAGTCTCGTGGCCCTCTGTCAGAATCCAGAGTTTCAAGACGATCGGAGGGGGTCAAAATTTTGGCCAAAAACGACAGTGTTACCCCTTGTGTTTTTTTTTTCAGGTCAAAACTTTGACATCCGATATCTCGGCTCTGGAAGGGTCTAGAGCCTCCATTTTTGCGCGCTGGTCGAAGTCTCGTGGCCCTCTGTCAGAATCCAGAGTTTCAAGAAGATCGGAGGGGGTCAAAATTTCGGCCAAAAACGACAGTGTTACCCCTTATGTTTTTTTTTTCAGGTCGAAACTTTGACATCCGATATCTCGGCTCTGGAAGGGTCTAGAGCCTCCATTTTTGCGCGCTGGTCGAAGTCTCGTGGCCCTCTGTCAGAATCCAGAGTTTCAAGAAGATCGGAGGGGGTCAAAATTTCGGCCAAAAACGACAGTGTTACCCCTTATGTTTTTTTTTCAGGTCAAAACTTTGACATCCGATATCTCGGCTCTGGAAGGGTCTAGAGCCTCCATTTTTGCACGCTGGTCGAAGTCTCGTGGCCCTCTGTCAGAATCCAGAGTTTCAAGAAGATCGGAGGGGGTCAAAATTTCGGCCAAAAACGACAGTGTTACCCCTTATGTTTTTTTTTTCAGGTCAAAACTTTGACATCCGATATCTCGGCTCTGGAAGGGTCTAGAGCCTCCATTTTTGCGCGCTGGTCGAAGTCTCGTGGCCCTCTGTCAGAATCCAGAGTTTCAAGAAGATCGGAGGGGGTCAAAATTTCGGCCAAAAACGACAGTGTTACCCCTTATGTTTTTTTTTCAGGTCAAAACTTTGACATCCGATATCTCGGCTCTGGAAGGGTCTAGAGCCTCCATTTTTGCGCGCTGGTCGAAGTCTCGTGGCCCTCTGTCAGAATCCAGAGTTTCAAGACGATCGGAGGGGGTCAAAATTTTGGCCAAAAACGACAGTGTTACCCCTTGTGTTTTTTTTCAGGTCAAAACTTTGACATCCGATATCTCGGCTCTGGAAGGGTCTAGAGCCTCCATTTTTGCGCGCTGGTCGAAGTCTCGTGGCCCTCTGTCAGAATCCAGAGTTTCAAGAAGATCGGAGGGGGTCAAAATTTCGGCCAAAAACGACAGTGTTACCCCTTATGTTTTTTTTTTCAGGTCGAAACTTTGACATCCGATATCTCGGCTCTGGAAGGGTCTAGAGCCTCCATTTTTGCGCGCTGTTCGAAGTCTCGTGGCCCTCTGTCAGAATCCAGAGTTTCAAGAAGATCGGAGGGGGTCAAAATTTCGTCCAAAAACGACAGTGTTACCCCTTATGTTTTTTTTTTTCAGGTCAAAACTTTGACATCCGATATCTCGGCTCTGGAAGGGTCTAGAGCCTCCATTTTTGCGCGCTGGTCGAAGTCTCGTGGCCCTCTGTCAGAATCCAGAGTTTCAAGAAGATCAGAGGGGGTCAACATTTCGGCCAAAAACGACAGTGTTACCCCTTATGTTTTTTTTTTTCAGGTCAAAACTTTGACATCCGATATCTCGGCTCTGGAAGGGTCTAGAGCCTCCATTTTTGCGCGCTGGTCGAAGTCTCGTGGCCCTCTGTCAGAATCCAAAGTTTCAAGAAGATCGGAGGGGGTCAAAATTTCGGCCAAAAACGACAGTGTTACCCCTTATGTTTTTTTTCTCAGGTCAAAACTTTGACATCCGATATCTCGGCTCTGGAAGGGTCTAGAGCCTCCATTTTTGCGCGCTGGTCGAAGTCTCGTGGCCCTCTGTCAGAATCCAGAGTTTCAAGAAGATCGGAGGGGGTCAAAATTTCGGCCAAAAAAAAAATGACAGTGTTACCCCTTATGTTTTTTTTTTTCAGGTCCAAATTTTGACCTTCGATATCTCGGCTCTGGAAGGGTCTAGAGCCCCAATTTTTGCGCGTTGGTCGAAGTCTCGTGGCCCTCTGTCAGAATCCAGAGTTTCAAGAAGATCGAAGGGGGTCAAAATTTCGGCCAAAAACGACAGTGTTACCCCTTATGTTTTTTTTTTTCAGGTCAAAACTTTGACATCCGATATCTCGGCTCTGGAAGGGTCTAGAGCCTCCATTTTTGCGCGCTGGTCGAAGTCTCGTGGCCCTCTGTCAGAATCCAGAGTTTCAAGAAGATCGGAGGGGGTCAAAATTTCGGCCAAAAACGACAGTGTTACCCCTTATGTTTTTTTTTCAGGTCAAAACTTTGACATCCGATATCTCGGCTCTGGAAGGGTCTAGAGCCTCCATTTTTGCGCGCTGGTCGAAGTCTCGTGGCCCTCTGTCAGAATCCAGAGTTTCAAGAAGATCGGAGGGGGTCAAAATTTCAGCCAAAAACGACAGTGTTACCCCTTATGTTTTTTTTTTCAGGTCAAAACTTTGACATCCGATATCTCGGCTCTGGAAGGGTCTAGAGCCTCCATTTTTGCGCGCTGGTCGAAGTCTCGTGGCCCTCTGTCAGAATCCAAAGTTTCAAGAAGATCGGAGGGGGTCAAAATTTCGGCCAAAAACGACAGTGTTACCCCTTATGTTTTTTTTCTCAGGTCAAAACTTTGACATCCGATATCTCGGCTCTGGAAGGGTCTAGAGCCTCCATTTTTGCGCGCTGGTCGAAGTCTCGTGGCCCTCTGTCAAAGTCCAGAGTTTCAAGAAGATCGGAGGGAGTCAAAATTTCGGCCAAAAAAAATGACAGTGTTACCCCTTATGTTTTTTTTTTCAGGTCCAAATTTTGACCTTCGACATCTCGGCTCTGGAAGGGTCTAGAGCCCCAATTTTTGCGCGCTGGTCGAAGTCTCGTGGCCCTCTGTCAGAATCCAGAGTTTCAAGAAGATCGGAGGGGGTCAAAATTTCGGCCAAAAAAAAAATGACAGTGTTACCCCTTATGTTTTTTTTTTTTTTCAGGTCCAAATTTTGACCTTCGATATCTCGGCTCTGGAAGGGTCTAGAGCCCCAATTTTTGCGCGTTGGTCGAAGTCTCGTGGCTCTCTGTCAGAATCCAGAGTTTCAAGAAGATCGGAGGGGGTCAAAATTTCGGCCAAAAAAAAAAAATGACAGTGTTACCCCTTATGTTTTTTTTTTCAGGTCCAAATTTTGACCTTCGATATCTCGGCTCTGGAAGGGTCTAGAGCCTCAATTTTTGCGCGTTGGTCGAAGTCTCGTGGCCCTCTGTCAGAATCCAGAGTTTCAAGAAGATCAGAGAGGGTCAAAATTTCGGCCAAAAAAAAAATGACAGTGTTACCCCTTATGTTTTTTTTTCAGGTCCAAATTTTGACCTTCGATATCTCGGCTCTGGAAGGGTCTAGAGCCCCAATTTTTGCGCGCTGGTCGAAGTCTCGTGGCCCTCTGTCAGAATCCAGAGTTTCAAGAAGATCGGAGGGGGTCAAAATTTCGGCCAAAAAAAAATGACAGTGTTACCCCTTATGTTTTTTTTTTTCAGGTCCAAATTTTGACCTTCGATATCTCGGCTCTGGAAGGGTCTAGAACCCCAATTTTTGCACGTTGGTCGAAGTCTCGTGGCCCTCTGTCAGAATCCAGAGTTTCAAGAAGATCGGAGGGGGTCAAAATTTCGGCCAAAAAAAAAAATGACAGTGTTACCCCTTATGTTTTTTTCAGGTCCAAATTTTGACCTTTGATATCTCGGCTCTGGAAGGGTCTAGAGCCTCCATTTTTGCGCGCTGGTCGAAGTCTCGTGGCCCTCTGTCAGAGTCCAGAGTTTCAAGAAGATCGGAGGGGGTCAAAATTTCGGCCAAAAAAAAAAATGACAGTGTTACCCCTTATGTTTTTTTTTTCAGGTCCAAATTTTGACCTTTGATATCTCGGCTCTGGAAGGGTCTAGAGCCTCCATTTTTGCGCGCTGGTCGAAGTCTCGTGGCCCTCTGTCAAAGTCCAGAGTTTCAAGAAGATCGGAGGGTGTCAAAATTTCGGCCAAAAAAAAAATGACAGTGTTACCCCTTATGTTTTTTTTTCAGGTCCAAATTTTGACCTTCGATATCTCGGCTCTGGAAGGGTCTAGAGCCCCAATTTTTGCGCGCTGGTCGAAGTCTCGTGGCCCTCTGTCAGAATCCAGAGTTTCAAGAAGATCGGAGGGGGTCAAAATTTCGGCCAAAAAAAAAAAATGACAGTGTTACCCCTTATGTTTTTTTTTCAGGTCCAAATTTTGACCTTCGATATCTCGGCTCTGGAAGGGTCTAGAGCCTCAATTTTTGCGCGTTGGTCGAAGTCTCGTGGCCCTCTGTCAGAATCCAGAGTTTCAAGAAGATCGGAGGGGGTCAAAATTTCGGCCAAAAAAAAAAATGACAGTGTTACCCCTTATGTTTTTTTTTCAGGTCCAAATTTTGACCTTCGATATCTCGGCTCTGGAAGGGTCTAGAGCCTCCATTTTTGCGCGCTGGTCGAAGTCTCGTGGCCCTCTGTCTGAGTCCAGAGTTTCAAGAAGATCGGAGGGGGTCAAAATTTCGGCCAAAAAAAAAAATGACAGTGTTACCCCTTATGTTTTTTTTTCAGGTCCAAATTTTGACCTTCGATATCTCGGCTCTGGAAGGGTCTAGAACCCCAATTTTTGCACGTTGGTCGAAGTCTCGTGGCCCTCTGTCAGAATCCAGAGTTTCAAGAAGATCGGAGGGGGTCAAAATTTCGGCCAAAAAAAAAAAATGACAGTGTTACCCCTTATGTTTTTTTTTCAGGTCCAAATTTTGACCTTCGATATCTCGGCTCTGGAAGGGTCTAGAGCCTCCATTTTTGCGCGCTGGTCGAAGTCTCGTGGCCCTCTGTCAGAGTCCAGAGTTTCAAGAAGATCGGAGGGGGTCAAAATTTCGGCCAAAAAAAAAAATGACAGTGTTACCCCTTATGTTTTTTTTTCAGGTCCAAATTTTGACCTTCGATATCTCGGCTCTGGAAGGGTCTAGAACCCCAATTTTTGCACGTTGGTCGAAGTCTCGTGGCCCTCTGTCAGAATCCAGAGTTTCAAGAAGATCGGAGGGGGTCAAAATTTCGGCCAAAAAAAAAAAAATGACAGTGTTACCCCTTATGTTTTTTTTTTCAGGTCCAAATTTTGACCTTCGATATCTCGGCTCTGGAAGGGTCTAGAGCCTCAATTTTTGCGCGTTGGTCGAAGTCTCGTGGCCCTCTGTCAGAATTCAGAGTTTCAAGAAGATCGGAGGGGGTCAAAATTTCGGCCAAAAAAAAAAAATGACAGTGTTACCCCTTATGTTTTTTTTCAGGTCCAAATTTTGACCTTCGATATCTCGGCTCTGGAAGGGTCTAGAGCCTCAATTTTTCCGCGTTGGTCGAAGTCTCGTGGCCCTCTGTCAGAATCCAGAGTTTCAAGAAGATCGGAGAGGGTCAAAATTTCGGCCAAAAAAAAAAAAATGACAGTGTTACCCCTTATGTTTTTTTTTCAGGTCCAAATTTTGACCTTCGATATCTCGGCTCTGGAAGGGTCTAGAGCCCCAATTTTTGCGCGCTGGTCGAAGTCTCGTGGCCCTCTGTCAGAATCCAGAGTTTCAAGAAGATCGGAGGGGGTCAAAATTTCGGCCAAAAAAAAAATGACAGTGTTACCCCTTATGTTTTTTTTTCAGGTCCAAATTTTGACCTTCGATATCTCGGCTCTGGAAGGGTCTAGAGCCCCAATTTTTGCGCGTTGGTCGAAGTCTCGTGGCCCTCTGTCAGAATCCAGAGTTTCAAGAAGATCGGAGGGGGTCAAATTTTCGGCCAAAAAAAAATGACAGTGTTACCCCTTATGTTTTTTTTTCAGGTCCAAATTTTGACCTTCGATATCTCGGCTCTGGAAGGGTCTAGAGCCTCCATTTTTGCGCGCTGGTCGAAGTCTCGTGGCCCTCTGTCAGAGTCCAGAGTTTCAAGAAGATCGGAGGGGGTCAAAATTTCGGCCAAAAAAAAAAATGACAGTGTTACCCCTTATGTTTTTTTTTCAGGTCCAAATTTTGACCTTCGATATCTCGGCTCTGGAAGGGTCTAGAACCCCAATTTTTGCACGTTGGTCGAAGTCTCGTGGCCCTCTGTCAGAATCCAGAGTTTCAAGAAGATCGGAGGGGGTCAAAATTTCGGCCAAAAAAAAAAATGACAGTGTTACCCCTTATGTTTTTTTTTTCAGGTCCAAATTTTGACCTTCGATATCTCGGCTCTGGAAGGGTCTAGAGCCTCAATTTTTGCGCGTTGGTCGAAGTCTCGTGGCCCTCTGTCAGAATCCAGAGTTTCAAGAAGATCGGAGGGGGTCAAAATTTCGGCCAAAAAAAAAAAAATGACAGGGTTACCCCTTATGTTTTTTTTCAGGTCCAAATTTTGACCTTCGATATCTTGGCTCTGGAAGGGTCTAGAGCCTCCATTTTTGCGCGCTGGTCGAAGTCTCGTGGCCCTCTGTCAGAGTCCAGAGTTTCAAGAAGATCGGAGAGGGTCAAAATTTCGGCCAAAAAAAAAAAATGACAGTGTTACCCCTTATGTTTTTTTTTCAGGTCCAAATTTTGACCTTTGATATCTCGGCTCTGGAAGGGTCTAGAGCCTCCATTTTTGCGCGCTGGTCGAAGTCTCGTGGCCCTCTGTCAGAATCCAGAGTTTCAAGAAGATCGGAGGGGGTCAAAATTTCGGCCAAAAACGACAGTGTTACCCCTTATGTTTTTTTTTTCAGGTCAAAACTTTGACATCCGATATCACGGCTCTGGAAGGGTCTAGAGCCTCCATTTTTGCGCGCTGGTCGAAGTCTCGTGGCCCTCTGTCAGAATCCAGAGTTTCAAGAAGATCGGAGGGGGTCAAAATTTCGGCCAAAAAGGACAGTGTTGCCCCTTATGTTTTTTTTTTTCAGGTCAAAACTTTGACATCCGATATCTCGGCTCTGGAAGGGTCTAGAGCCTCCATTTTTGCGCGCTGGTCGAAGTCTCGTGGCCCTCTGTCAGAATCCAGAGCTTCAAGAAGATCGGAGGGGGTCAAAATTTCGGCCAAAAACGACAGTGTTACCCCTTATGTTTTTTTTTTCAGGTCAAAACTTTGACATCCGATATCTCGGCTCTGGAAGGGTCTAGAGCCTCCATTTTTGCGCGCTGGTCGAAGTCTCGTGGCCCTCTGTCAGAATCCAGAGTTTCAAGAAGATCGGAGGGGGTCAAAATTTCGGCCAAAAACGACAGTGTTACCCCTTTTTTTTTTTTTCAGGTCAAAACTTTGACATCCGATATCTCGGCTCTGGAAGGGTCTAGAGCCTCCATTTTTGCGCGCTGGTCGAAGTCTCGTGGCCCTCTGTCAGAATCCAGAGTTTCAAGAAGATCGGAGGGGGTCAAAATTTCGGCCAAAAACGACAGTGTTACCCCTTATGTTTTTTTTTCAGGTCAAAACTTTGACATCCGATATCTCGGCTCTGGAAGGGTCTAGAGCCTCCATTTTTGCGCGCTGGTCGAAGTCTCGTGGCCCTCTGTCAGAATCCAGAGTTTCAAGAAGATCGGAGGGGGTCAAAATTTCGGCCAAAAACGACAGTGTTAACCCTTATGTTTTTTTTTTTCAGGTCAAAACTTTGACATCCGATATCTCGGCTCTGGAAGGGTCTAGAGCCTCCATTTTTGCGCGCTGGTCGAAGTCTCGTGGCCCTCTGTCAGAATCCAGAGTTTCAAGAAGATCGGAGGGGGTCAAAATTTCGGCCAAAAACGACAGTGTTACCCCTTATGTTTTTTTTTTTCAGGTCAAAACTTTGACATCCGATATCTCGGCTCTGGAAGGGTCTAGAGCCTCCATTTTTGCGCGCTGGTCGAAGTCTCGTGGCCCTCTGTCAGAATCCAGAGTTTCAAGAAGATCGGAGGGGGTCAAAATTTCGGCCAAAAACGACAGTGTTACCCCTTATGTTTTTTTTTTCAGGTCCAAAACTTTGACATCCGATATCTCGGCTCTGGAAGGGTCTAGAGCCTCCATTTTTGCGCGCTGGTCGAAGTCTCGTGGCCCTCTGTCAGAATCCAGAGTTTCAAGAAGATCGGAGGGGGTCAAAATTTCGGCCAAAAACGACAGTGTTACCCCTTATGTTTTTTTTTTTCAGGTCAAAACTTTGACATCCGATATCTCGGCTCTGGCAGGGTCTAGAGCCTCCATTTTTGCGCGCTGGTCGAAGTCTCGTGGCCCTCTGTCAGAATCCAGAGTTTCAAGAAGATCGGAGGGGGTCAAAATTTCGGCCAAAAACGACAGTGTTACCCCTTATGTTTTTTTTTCAGGTCAAAACTTTGACATCCGATATCTCGGCTCTGGAAGGGTCTAGAGCCTCCATTTTTGCGCGCTGGTCGAAGTCTCGTGGCCCTCTGTCAGAATCCAGAGTTTCAAGAAGATCGGAGGGGGTCAAAATTTCGGCCAAAAACGACAGTGTTACCCCTTATGTTTTTTTTTCAGGTCAAAACTTTGACATCCGATATCTCGGCTCTGGAAGGGTCTAGAGCCTCCATTTTTGCGCGCTGGTCGAAGTCTCGTGGCCCTCTGTCAGAATCCAGAGTTTCAAGAAGATCGGAGGGGGTCAAAATTTCGGCCAAAAACGACAGTGTTGCCCCTTATGTTTTTTTTTTCAGGTCAAAACTTTGACATCCGATATCTCGGCTCTGGAAGGGTCTAGAGCCTCCATTTTTGCGCGCTGGTCGAAGTCTCGTGGCCCTCTGTCAGAATCCAGAGTTTCAAGAAGATCGGAGGGGGTCAAAATTTCGGCCAAAAACGACAGTGTTACCCCTTATGTTTTTTTTCTCAGGTCAAAACATTGACATCCGATATCTCGGCTCTGGAAGGGTCTAGAGCCTCAATTTTTGCGCGCTGGTCGAAGTCTCGTGGCCCTCTGTCAGAATCCAGAGTTTCAAGAAGATCGGAGGGGGTCAAAATTTCGGCCAAAAACGACAGTGTTACCCCTTATGTTTTTTTTTCAGGTCAAAACTTTGACATCCGATATCTCGGCTCTGGAAGGGTCTAGAGCCTCCATTTTTGCGCGCTGGTCGAAGTCTCGTGGCCCTCTGTCAGAATCCAGAGTTTCAAGAAGATCGGAGGGGGTCAAAATTTCGGCCAAAAACGACAGTGTTACCCCTTACATTTTTTTTCGGGGGGTGAAAAATTAAGTTTCTCCAATCTTCTCAAAACTCTGGATTCTGATAGAGGGCCACGAGACATGGACCTGGGTGCAAAAATTGAGGCTGTAGACCCTTCCAGAGCTGAGATATTGAAACTCAAAATTTTGACCAGAAAAAAAACGAGAGTGTTACCCCTTACATTTTTTTTTCAGGGGGTGAAAAATTAAGTTTCTCAATGGCTCAGTGGTTAGAGTGTTACTCTATCATGTTGAGGATTTGGGTTCAAGTTCCACTCTTCGCATTAAAATGCTTTATTTTGAATGGTTTTGTCCAAATAAAAAAGACATGTCTGCAAAATAAAGTTAAACAGTGGAAGCTTGAATGGCTCAGTGGTTAGAGTGTTACTCTGTCATGTTGAGGATTTGGGTTCAAGTCCTGCTCTTAGCATTAAAATTCTTTATTTTGAAGGGTTTTGTCCAAATAAAAAAGACATGCCTGCAAAATAAAGTGAAAGTCTGGAGGCTTGAATGGCTCAGTGGTCAGAGTGTTCCTCTATCATGTTGAGGATTTGGGTTCAAGTCCCACTCTTTGCATTAAAATGCTTTATTTGAATGGTTTTGTCCAAATAAAAAAGACATGTCTGCAAAATAAAGTGAAAGAGTGGAAGCTTGAATGGCTCAGTGGTTAGAGTGTTACTCTATCATGTTGAGGATTTGGGTTCAAGTCCGCTCTTAGCATTAAAATTCTTGATTTTGAAGGGTTTTGTCCAAATAAAAAAGAAATGCCTGCAAAATAAAGTGAAAGAGTGGAAGCTTGAATGGCTCAGTGGTTAGAGTGTTACTCTATCATGTTGAGGATTTGGGTTCAAGTCCTGCTCTTAGGATTAAAATTCTTGATTTTGAAGGGTTTTGTCCAAATAAAAAAGAAATGCCTGCAAAATAAAGTGAAAGAGTGGAAGCTTGAATGGCTCAGTGGTTAGAGTGTTCCTCTATCATGTTGAGGATAGGGGTTCAAGTCCCACTCTTTGCATTAAAATGCTTTATTTTGAAGGGTTTTGTCCAAATAAAAAAGACATGCCTGCAAAATAAAGCGAAAGAGTGGAAGCATGAATGGCTCAGTGGTTAGAGTATTACACTATCATGTCGAGGATTTGGGTTCAAGTCCCACTCTTAGCATTAAAATGCTTTATTTTGAAGGGTTTTGTCCAAATAAAAAAGAAATGCCTGCAAAATAAAGTAAAAGAGTGGAAGCTTGAATGGCTCAGTGGTTAGAGTGTTATTCTATCATGTTGAGGATTTGGGTTCAAGTCCTGCTCTTAGCATTAAAATTCTTTATTTTGAAGGGTTTTGTCCAAATAAAAAAGAAATGCCTGCAAAAGAAAGTGAAAGAGTGGAAGCTTGAATGGCTCAGTGGTGTGAGTGTCAATCTCTCGTGTGGAGAATCCATGTTTGAGTCTCTTGATGGTTAACATTTTTAGTTTGATTGGTTTGGTCCAAATAAAAAGACCAATCTTCAAAAAGGACATCCAACTGTAAGTGGTTCAGTGGTAAAAGCGTTGCTGTTCTGTGTTGACAACCCTGGTTCAAATCTCACTTTTGCGGTTGAAATTACTTTAGTGTGATTTTTTGAGACAAACAGAAACATTGAAATGAAGAAGCTCCTGTGGCTCAGTGGTCTGAGTGTTGTGATTGTATGTGGGAAACCCAGGTTCGAATCACACTCTTGTGATGCTTTAGTTTCACTGGATTGTCGAAGTAAGACATGCTCCCCAAAAAAGAAGAGTGAGTGTGCAAGCTCCAGTGGCTTAGTGGTCTGAGTGTTATGGTTCCATGTGGGAAACCAGGGTTTGAGCCTCACTCTTATGATGCTTTATTTTCAATGGGTTTGTCAATGGGTTTGGGTTTCAATGGGAGAAAGACATGCTCCCAAAAAATTAAGTATGAGCGTGTATGGTCCAGTGGATCAGTGGTGTGAGTGTTGCGCTCTTGTGTGGAGAATCCTGGTTCGAGTCTCTTGTTGGTAAAACTCTTCTTTCACCGGTTTGGTCCAAATAAAGAAGACATGCTCCCAAAAAAAAGAAGTTTGAGTGTGGATGGTCCAGTGGCTCCGTGGGTGAGCTCTCACTCCCGAATCGGGAGGTTGGGATGTTCCTGGTTCAAGACCGGGCTGGACCGTGAAGCATGGTTGCGTTGACGAACATCCTCCAGATCTGCAGCTGGGGGACGAGAGACGGTCAGGACACGAAGGGGGGAGGAAATAACCTAACTCCTCCCCCTGGGGATTTCTGGGACGATATCCAGCAGCGGTGTTGCTGCAGAGAGAGGCATTTTTTTGTTGGACTTAACCAAAATTTTAATTTTGGAATATATAAAATGTACACTACATTAGCATGCACCAAAAAATATTTTATTTCTTCCCTCATACACACTATTATCTATAGATCTCATCCTAGATACTCCTCCACAATCCTTCATCCTGCAACCATCACTTGCTTCAGTGTCCAGCCTAGTCTTGAACCAGGAACCTCCCAACTGGGGAGTGAGAGCTCACCCACTGAGCCACTGGACCATCCACACACATACTTAATTTTTTGGGAGCAAGTCTTTTTCTCTCTTGGACAAACCCCTTGAAACTAAAGCATGGCAAGAGTGAGGCTCAAACCCTGGTTTCCCACATGGAACCATAACACTCAGACCACTGAGCCACTGGAGCTTGCACACTCACTCTCCTTTTTTTGGGAGCATGTGGACGAGTTGGGAACATGTCGACTTCGACAATCCAGTGAAACTAAAGCATCACAAAAGTGTGATTCGAATCCAGCTTTCCCACATGGAATCACAAGACTCAGACCACTGAGCCACTGGACCACACACGCTCACACTTCCTTTTTGGGAACATGTCTTTCTTGGACAAAGCCAGTGAAACTAAAGCATGGTAAGAGTGAGGCTCGAACCCTGGTTTTCCACATGAAACCATAACACTCAGACCACTGAGCCACTGTAGCTTGCACACTCACTCTTCTTTTTTTGGGAGCATGTCTTACTTCGACAATCCAGTGAAACTAAAGCGTTACAAGAGTGTGATTTGAACCCAGGTTTCCCACATGGAATCACAACACTCAGACCAGCTCTGGAAGGGTCTACAGCCTCAATTTTTGCACCCAGGTCCATATCTCGTGGCCCTCTATCAGAATCCAGAGTTTTGAAAAGATTGGAGAAACTTAATTTTTCACCCCCCGAAAAAAAAACATAAGGGGTAACACTGTCATTTTTTTTTTCTGGTCAAAATTTTGGGTTTCAATATCTCAGCTCTGGAAGGGTCTACAGCCTTAATTTTTGCACCCAGGTCCGTGTCTCGTGGCCGTCTATCAGAATCCAGAGTTTCAAGAAGATCGGAGGGGGTCAAAATTTCGGCCAAAAACGACAGTGTTACCCCTTATGTTTTTTTTTTTTCAGGTCAAAACTTTGACATCCGATATCTCGGCTCTGGAAGGGTCTAGAGCCTCCATTTTTGCGCGCTGGTCGAAGTCTCGTGGCCCTCTGTCAGAATCCAGAGTTTCAAGAAGATCGGAGGGGGTCAAAATTTCGGCCAAAAACGACAGTGTTACCCCTTATGTTTTTTTTTTCAGGTCAAAACTTTGACATCCGATATCTCGGCTCTGGAAGGGTCTAGAGCCTCCATTTTTGCGCGCTGGTCGAAGTCTCGTGGCCCTCTGTCAGAATCCAGAGTTTCAAGAAGATCGGAGGGGGTCAAAATTTCGGCCAAAAACGACAGTGTTACCCCTTATGTTTTTTTTTCAGGTCAAAACTTTGACATCCGATATCTCGGCTCTGGAAGGGTCTAGAGCCTCCATTTTTGCGCGCTGGTCGAAGTCTCGTGGCCCTCTGTCAGAATCCAGAGTTTCAAGAAGATCGGAGGGGGTCAAAATTTCGGCCAAAAACGACAGTGTTACCCCTTATGTTTTTTTTTCAGGTCAAAACTTTGACATCCGATATCTCGGCTCTGGAAGGGTCTAGAGCCTCCATTTTTGCGCGCTGGTCGAAGTCTCGTGGCCCTCTGTCAGAATCCAGAGTTTCAAGAAGATCGGAGGGGGTCAAAATTTCGGCCAAAAACGACAGTGTTACCCCTTATGTTTTTTTTTTCAGGTCAAAACTTTGACATCCGATATCTCGGCTCTGGAAGGGTCTAGAGCCTCCATTTTTGCGCGCTGGTCGAAGTCTCGTGGCCCTCTGTCAGAATCCAAAGTTTCAAGAAGATCGGAGGGGGTCAAAATTTCGGCCAAAAACGACAGTGTTACCCCTTATGTTTTTTTTCTCAGGTCAAAACTTTGACATCCGATATCTCGGCTCTGGAAGGGTCTAGAGCCTCCATTTTTGCGCGCTGGTCGAAGTCTCGTGGCCCTCTGTCAAAGTCCAGAGTTTCAAGAAGATCGGAGGGAGTCAAAATTTCGGCCAAAAAAAATGACAGTGTTACCCCTTATGTTTTTTTTTCAGGTCCAAATTTTGACCTTCGATATCTCGGCTCTGGAAGGGTCTAGAGCCCCAATTTTTGCGCGCTGGTCGAAGTCTCGTGGCCCTCTGTCAGAATCCAGAGTTTCAAGAAGATCGGAGGGGGTCAAAATTTCGGCCAAAAAAAAAAATGACAGTGTTACCCCTTATGTTTTTTTTTTCAGGTCCAAATTTTGACCTTCGATATCTCGGCTCTGGAAGGGTCTAGAGCCCCAATTTTTGCGCGTTGGTCGAAGTCTCGTGGCCCTCTGTCAGAATCCAGAGTTTCAAGAAGATCGGAGGGGGTCAAAATTTCGGCCAAAAAAAAAAATGACAGTGTTACCCCTTATGTTTTTTTTTTCAGGTCCAAATTTTGACCTTCGATATCTCGGCTCTGGAAGGGTCTAGAGCCTCAATTTTTGCGCGTTGGTCGAAGTCTCGTGGCCCTCTGTCAGAATCCAGAGTTTCAAGAAGATCAGAGAGGGTCAAAATTTCGGCCAAAAAAAAAATGACAGTGTTACCCCTTATGTTTTTTTTTCAGGTCCAAATTTTGACCTTCGATATCTCGGCTCTGGAAGGGTCTAGAGCCCCAATTTTTGCGCGCTGGTCGAAGTCTCGTGGCCCTCTGTCAGAATCCAGAGTTTCAAGAAGATCGGAGGGGGTCAAAATTTCGGCCAAAAAAAAAAATGACAGTGTTACCCCTTATGTTTTTTTTTCAGGTCCAAATTTTGACCTTCGATATCTTGGCTCTGGAAGGGTCTAGAACCCCAATTTTTGCACGTTGGTCGAAGTCTCGTGGCCCTCTGTCAGAATCCAGAGTTTCAAGAAGATCGGAGGGGGTCAAAATTTCGGCCAAAAAAAAAAAATGACAGTGTTACCCCTTATGTTTTTTTCAGGTCCAAATTTTGACCTTTGATATCTCGGCTCTGGAAGGGTCTAGAGCCTCCATTTTTGCGCGCTGGTCGAAGTCTCGTGGCCCTCTGTCAGAGTCCAGAGTTTCAAGAAGATCGGAGGGGGTCAAAATTTCGGCCAAAAAAAAAATGACAGTGTTACCCCTTACGTTTTTTTTTTCAGGTCCAAATTTTGACCTTCGATATCTCGGCTCTGGAAGGGTCTAGAGCCCCAATTTTTGCGCGCTGGTCGAAGTCTCGTGGCCCTCTGTCAGAATCCAGAGTTTCAAGAAGATCGGAGGGGGTCAAAATTTCGGCCAAAAAAAAAAATGACAGTGTTACCCCTTATGTTTTTTTTTTAGGTCCAAATTTTGACCTTCGATATCTCGGCTCTGGAAGGGTCTAGAGCCTCCATTTTTGCGCGCTGGTCGAAGTCTCGTGGCCCTCTGTCAGAGTCCAGAGTTTCAAGAAGATCGGAGGGGGTCAAAATTTCGGCCAAAAAAAAAAATGACAGTGTTACCCCTTATGTTTTTTTTTCAGGTCCAAATTTTGACCTTCGATATCTCGGCTCTGGAAGGGTCTAGAACCCCAATTTTTGCACGTTGGTCGAAGTCTCGTGGCCCTCTGTCAGAATCCAGAGTTTCAAGAAGATCGGAGGGGGTCAAAATTTCGGCCAAAAAAAAAAATGACAGTGTTACCCCTTATGTTTTTTTTTCAGGTCCAAATTTTGACCTTCGATATCTCGGCTCTGGAAGGGTCTAGAGCCTCCATTTTTGCGCGCTGGTCGAAGTCTCGTGGCCCTCTGTCAGAGTCCAGAGTTTCAAGAAGATCGGAGGGGGTCAAAATTTCGGCCAAAAAAAAAAAATGACAGTGTTACCCCTTATGTTTTTTTTTCAGGTCCAAATTTTGACCTTCGATATCTCGGCTCTGGAAGGGTCTAGAACCCCAATTTTTGCACGTTGGTCGAAGTCTCGTGGCCCTCTGTCAGAATCCAGAGTTTCAAGAAGATCGGAGGGGGTCAAAATTTCGGCCAAAAAAAAAAATGACAGTGTTACCCCTTATGTTTTTTTTCTCAGGTCAAAACTTTGACATCCGATATCTCGGCTCTGGAAGGGTCTAGAGCCTCCATTTTTGCGCGCTGGTCGAAGTCTCGTGGCCCTCTGTCAGAATCCAGAGTTTCAAGAAGATCGGAGGGGGTCAAAATTTCGGCCAAAAACGACAGTGTTACCCCTTATGTTTTTTTTTCAGGTCAAAACTTTGACATCCGATATCTCGGCTCTGGAAGGGTCTAGAGCCTCCATTTTTGCGCGCTGGTCGAAGTCTCGTGGCCCTCTGTCAGAATCCAGAGTTTCAAGAAGATTGGAGGGGGTCAAAATTTCGGCCAAAAACGACAGTGTTACCCCTTATGTTTTTTTTTCAGGTCAAAACTTTGACATCCGATATCTCGGCTCTGGAAGGGTCTAGAGCCTCCATTTTTGCGCGCTGGTCGAAGTCTCGTGGCCCTCTGTCAGAATCCAGAGTTTCAAGAAGATCGGAGGGGGTCAAAATTTCAGCCAAAAACGACAGTGTTACCCCTTATGTTTTTTTTTTTCAGGTCCAAAACTTTGACATCCGATATCTCGGCTCTGGAAGGGTCTAGAGCCTCCATTTTTGCGCGCTGGTCGAAGTCTCGTGGCCCTCTGTCAGAATCCAGAGTTTCAAGAAGATCAGAGGGGGTCAAAATTTCGGCCAAAAACGACAGTGTTACCCCTTATGTTTTTTTTTTTTTTCAGGTCAAAACTTTGACATCCGATATCTCGGCTCTGGAAGGGTCTAGAGCCTCAATTTTTGCGCGCTGGTCGAAGTCTCGTGGCCCTCTGTCAGAATCCAGAGTTTCAAGAAGATCGGAGGGGGTCAAAATTTCGGCCAAAAACGACAGTGTTACCCCTTATGTTTTTTTTTCAGGTCAAAACTTTGACATCCGATATCTCGGCTCTGGAAGGGTCTAGAGCCTCCATTTTTGCGCGCTGGTCGAAGTCTCGTGGCCCTCTGTCAGAATCCAGAGTTTCAAGAAGATCGGAGGGGGTCAAAATTTCGGCCAAAAACGACAGTGTTACCCCTTATGTTTTTTTTTCAGGTCAAAACTTTGACATCCGATATCTCGGCTCTGAAAGGGTCTAGAGCCTCCATTTTTGCGCGCTGGTCGAAGTCTCGTGGCCCTCTGTCAGAATCCAGAGTTTCAAGAAGATCGGAGGGGGTCAAAATTTCGGCCAAAAACGATAGTGTTACCCCTTATGTTTTTTTTTTCAGGTCCAAACTTTGACATCCGATAACTCGGCTCTGGAAGGGTCTAGAGCCTCCATTTTTGCGCGCTGGTCGAAGTCTCGTGGCCCTCTGTCAGAATCCAGAGTTTCAAGACGATCGGAGGGGGTCAAAATTTTGGCCAAAAACGACAGTGTTACCCCTTGTGTTTTTTTTTCAGGTCAAAACTTTGACATCCGATATCTCGGCTCTGGAAGGGTCTAGAGCCTCCATTTTTGCGCGCTGGTCGAAGTCTCGTGGCCCTCTGTCAGAATCCAGAGTTTCAAGAAGATCAGAGGGGGTCAAAATTTCGGCCAAAAACGACAGTGTTACCCCTTATGTTTTTTTTTTCAGGTCAAAACTTTGACATCCGATATCTCGGCTCTGAAAGGGTCTAGAGCCTCCATTTTTGCGCGCTGGTCGAAGTCTCGTGGCCCTCTGTCAGAATCCAGAGTTTCAAGAAGATCGAAGGGGGTCAAAATTTCGGCCAAAAACGACAGTGTTACCCCTTATGTTTTTTTTTTCAGGTCAAAACTTTGACATCCGATATCTCGGCTCTGGAAGGGTCTAGAGCCTCCATTTTTGCGCGCTGGTCGAAGTCTCGTGGCCCTCTGTCAGAATCCAGAGTTTCAAGAAGATCGGAGGGGGTCAAAATTTCGGCCAAAAACGACAGTGTTACCCCTTATGTTTTTTTTTTCAGGTCAAAACTTTGACATCCGATATCTCGGCTCTGGAAGGGTCTAGAGCCTCCATTTTTGCGCGCTGGTCGAAGTCTCGTGGCCCTCTGTCAGAATCCAGAGTTTCAAGAAGATCGGAGGGGGTCAAAATTTCGGCCAAAAACGACAGTGTTACCCCTTATGTTTTTTTTTCAGGTCAAAACTTTGACATCCGATATCTCGGCTCTGGAAGGGTCTAGAGCCTCCATTTTTGCGCGCTGGTCGAAGTCTCGTGGCCCTCTGTCAGAATCCAGAGTTTCAAGAAGATCGGAGGGGGTCAAAATTTCGGCCAAAAACAACAGTGTTACCCCTTATGTTTTTTTTTTCAGGTCAAAACTTTGACATCCGATATCTCGGCTCTGGAAGGGTCTAGAGCCTCCATTTTTGCGCGCTGGTCGAAGTCTCGTGGCCCTCTGTCAGAATCCAAAGTTTCAAGAAGATCGGAGGGGGTCAAAATTTCGGCCAAAAACGACAGTGTTACCCCTTATGTTTTTTTTCTCAGGTCAAAACTTTGACATCCGATATCTCGGCTCTGGAAGGGTCTAGAGCCTCCATTTTTGCGCGCTGGTCGAAGTCTCGTGGCCCTCTGTCAAAGTCCAGAGTTTCAAGAAGATCGGAGGGAGTCAAAATTTCGGCCAAAAAAAATGACAGTGTTACCCCTTATGTTTTTTTTTTCAGGTCCAAATTTTGACCTTCGATATCTCGGCTCTGGAAGGGTCTAGAGCCCCAATTTTTGCGCGCTGGTCGAAGTCTCGTGGCCCTCTGTCAGAATCCAGAGTTTCAAGAAGATCGGAGGGGGTCAAAATTTCGGCCAAAAAAAAAATGACAGTGTTACCCCTTATGTTTTTTTTTTTTTCAGGTCCAAATTTTGACCTTCGATATCTCGGCTCTGGAAGGGTCTAGAGCCCCAATTTTTGCGCGTTGGTCGAAGTCTCGTGGCCCTCTGTCAGAATCCAGAGTTTCAAGAAGATCGGAGGGGGTCAAAATTTCGGCCAAAAAAAAAAAATGACAGTGTTACCCCTTATGTTTTTTTTTTCAGGTCCAAATTTTGACCTTCGATATCTCGGCTCTGGAAGGGTCTAGAGCCTCAATTTTTGCGCGTTGGTCGAAGTCTCGTGGCCCTCTGTCAGAATCCAGAGTTTCAAGAAGATCAGAGAGGGTCAAAATTTCGGCCAAAAAAAAATGACAGTGTTACCCCTTATGTTTTTTTTTCAGGTCCAAATTTTGACCTTCGATATCTCGGCTCTGGAAGGGTCTAGAGCCCCAATTTTTGCGCGCTGGTCGAAGTCTCGTGGCCCTCTGTCAGAATCCAGAGTTTCAAGAAGATCGGAGGGGGTCAAAATTTCGGCCAAAAAAAAAATGACAGTGTTACCCCTTATGTTTTTTTTTCAGGTCCAAATTTTGACCTTCGATATCTCGGCTCTGGAAGGGTCTAGAACCCCAATTTTTGCACGTTGGTCGAAGTCTCGTGGCCCTCTGTCAGAATCCAGAGTTTCAAGAAGATCGGAGGGGGTCAAAATTTCGGCCAAAAAAAAAAATGACAGTGTTACCCCTTATGTTTTTTTCAGGTCCAAATTTTGACCTTTGATATCTCGGCTCTGGAAGGGTCTAGAGCCTCCATTTTTGCGCGCTGGTCGAAGTCTCATGGCCCTCTGTCAGAGTCCAGAGTTTCAAGAAGATCGGAGGGGGTCAAAATTTCGGCCAAAAAAAAAAATGACAGTGTTACCCCTTATGTTTTTTTTTTCAGGTCCAAATTTTGACCTTTGATATCTCGGCTCTGGAAGGGTCTAGAGCCTCCATTTTTGCGCGCTGGTCGAAGTCTCGTGGCCCTCTGTCAAAGTCCAGAGTTTCAAGAAGATCGGAGGGAGTCAAAATTTCGGCCAAAAAAAAAATGACAGTGTTACCCCTTATGTTTTTTTTTCAGGTCCAAATTTTGACCTTCGATATCTCGGCTCTGGAAGGGTCTAGAGCCCCAATTTTTGCGCGCTGGTCGAAGTCTCGTGGCCCTCTGTCAGAATCCAGAGTTTCAAGAAGATCGGAGGGGGTCAAAATTTCGGCCAAAAAAAAAAAATGACAGTGTTACCCCTTATGTTTTTTTTTCAGGTCCAAATTTTGACCTTCGATATCTCGGCTCTGGAAGGGTCTAGAGCCTCAATTTTTGCGCGTTGGTCGAAGTCTCGTGGCCCTCTGTCAGAATCCAGAGTTTCAAGAAGATCGGAGGGGGTCAAAATTTCGGCCAAAAAAAAAAAATGACAGTGTTACCCCTTATGTTTTTTTTTCAGGTCCAAATTTTGACCTTCGATATCTCGGCTCTGGAAGGGTCTAGAGCCTCCATTTTTGCGCGCTGGTCGAAGTCTCGTGGCCCTCTGTCAGAGTCCAGAGTTTCAAGAAGATCGGAGGGGGTCAAAATTTCGGCCAAAAAAAAAAATGACAGTGTTACCCCTTATGTTTTTTTTTCAGGTCCAAATTTTGACCTTCGATATCTCGGCTCTGGAAGGGTCTAGAACCCCAATTTTTGCACGTTGGTCGAAGTCTCGTGGCCCTCTGTCAGAATCTAGAGTTTCAAGAAGATCGGAGGGGGTCAAAATTTCGGCCAAAAAAAAAAAATGACAGTGTTACCCCTTATGTTTTTTTTTTCAGGTCCAAATTTTGACCTTCGATATCTCGGCTCTGGAAGGGTCTAGAGCCTCCATTTTTGCGCGCTGGTCGAAGTCTCGTGGCCCTCTGTCAGAGTCCAGAGTTTCAAGAAGATCGGAGGGGGTCAAAATTTCGGCCAAAAAAAAAAATGACAGTGTTACCCCTTATGTTTTTTTTCAGGTCCAAATTTTGACCTTCGATATCTCGGCTCTGGAAGGGTCTAGAACCCCAATTTTTGCACGTTGGTCGAAGTCTCGTGGCCCTCTGTCAGAATCCAGAGTTTCAAGAAGATCGGAGGGGGTCAAAATTTCGGCCAAAAAAAAAAAAATGACAGTGTTACCCCTTATGTTTTTTTTTTCAGGTCCAAATTTTGACCTTCGATATCTCGGCTCTGGAAGGGTCTAGAGCCTCAATTTTTGCGCGTTGGTCGAAGTCTCGTGGCCCTCTGTCAGAATTCAGAGTTTCAAGAAGATCGGAGGGGGTCAAAATTTCGGCCAAAAAAAAAAAATGACAGTGTTACCCCTTATGTTTTTTTTCAGGTCCAAATTTTGACCTTCGATATCTCGGCTCTGGAAGGGTCTAGAGCCTCAATTTTTCCGCGTTGGTCGAAGTCTCGTGGCCCTCTGTCAGAATCCAGAGTTTCAAGAAGATCGGAGAGGGTCAAAATTTCGGCCAAAAAAAAAAAATGACAGTGTTACCCCTTATGTTTTTTTTTCAGGTCCAAATTTTGACCTTCGATATCTCGGCTCTGGAAGGGTCTAGAGCCCCAATTTTTGCGCGCTGGTCGAAGTCTCGTGGCCCTCTGTCAGAATCCAGAGTTTCAAGAAGATCGGAGGGGGTCAAAATTTCGGCCAAAAAAAAATGACAGTGTTACCCCTTATGTTTTTTTTTCAGGTCCAAATTTTGACCTTCGATATCTCGGCTCTGGAAGGGTCTAGAGCCCCAATTTTTGCGCGTTGGTCGAAGTCTCGTGGCCCTCTGTCAGAATCCAGAGTTTCAAGAACATCGGAGGGGGTCAAATTTTCGGCCAAAAAAAAATGACAGTGTTACCCCTTATGTTTTTTTTTCAGGTCCAAATTTTGACCTTCGATATCTCGGCTCTGGAAGGGTCTAGAGCCTCCATTTTTGCGCGCTGGTCGAAGTCTCGTGGCCCTCTGTCAGAGTCCAGAGTTTCAAGAAGATCGGAGGGGGTCAAAATTTCGGCCAAAAAAAAAAAATGACAGTGTTACCCCTTATGTTTTTTTTTCAGGTCCAAATTTTGACCTTCGATATCTCGGCTCTGGAAGGGTCTAGAACCCCAATTTTTGCACGTTGGTCGAAGTCTCGTGGCCCTCTGTCAGAATCCAGAGTTTCAAGAAGATCGGAGGGGGTCAAAATTTCGGCCAAAAAAAAAAATGACAGTGTTACCCCTTGTTTTTTTTTTCAGGTCCAAATTTTGACCTTCGATATCTCGGCTCTGGAAGGGTCTAGAGCCTCAATTTTTGCGCGTTGGTCGAAGTCTCGTGGCCCTCTGTCAGAATCCAGAGTTTCAAGAAGATCGGAGGGGGTCAAAATTTCGGCCAAAAAAAAAAAATGACAGTGTTACCCCTTATGTTTTTTTTTCAGGTCCAAATTTTGACCTTCGATATCTCGGCTCTGGAAGGGTCTAGAGCCTCAATTTTTGCGCGTTGGTCGAAGTCTCATGGCCCTCTGTCAGAATCCAGAGTTTCAAGAAGATCGGAGAGGGTCAAAATTTCGGCCAAAAAAAAAAAATGACAGTGTTACCCCTTATGTTTTTTTTTTCAGGTCCAAATTTTGACCTTTGATATCTCGGCTCTGGAAGGGTCTAGAGCCTCCATTTTTGCGCGCTGGTCGAAGTCTCGTGGCCCTCTGTCAAAGTCCAGAGTTTCAAGAAGATCGGAGGGAGTCAAAATTTCGGCCAAAAAAAAAATGACAGTGTTACCCCTTATGTTTTTTTTTTTCAGGTCCAAATTTTGACCTTCGATATCTCGGCTCTGGAAGGGTCTAGAGCCCCAATTTTTGCGCGCTGGTCGAAGTCTCGTGGCCCTCTGTCAGAATCCAGAGTTTCAAGAAGATCGGAGGGGGTCAAAATTTCGGCCAAAAAAAAAAAAATTACAGTGTTACCCCTTATGTTTTTTTTTCAGGTCCAAATTTTGACCTTCGATATCTCGGCTCTGGAAGGGTCTAGAGCCTCAATTTTTGCGCGTTGGTCGAAGTCTCGTGGCCCTCTGTCAGAATCCAGAGTTTCAAGAAGATCGGAGGGGGTCAAAATTTCGGCCAAAAAAAAAAAATGACAGGGTTACCCCTTATGTTTTTTTTCAGGTCCAAATTTTGACCTTCGATATCTTGGCTCTGGAAGGGTCTAGAGCCTCCATTTTTGCGCGCTGGTCGAAGTCTCGTGGCCCTCTGTCAGAGTCCAGAGTTTCAAGAAGATCGGAGGGGGTCAAAATTTCGGCCAAAAAAAAAATGACAGTGTTACCCCTTATGTTTTTTTTTTCAGGTCCAAATTTTGACCTTCGATATCTCGGCTCTGGAAGGGTCTAGAGCCTCAATTTTTGCGCGTTGGTCGAAGTCTCGTGGCCCTCTGTCAGAATCCAGAGTTTCAAGAAGATCGGAGAGGGTCAAAATTTCGGCCAAAAAAAAAAAATGACAGTGTTACCCCTTATGTTTTTTTTTCAGGTCCAAATTTTGACCTTTGATATCTCGGCTCTGGAAGGGTCTAGAGCCTCCATTTTTGCGCGCTGGTCGAAGTCTCGTGGCCCTCTGTCAGAATCCAGAGTTTCAAGAAGATCGGAGGGGGTCAAAATTTCGGCCAAAAACGACAGTGTTACCCCTTATGTTTTTTTTTTCAGGTCAAAACTTTGACATCCGATATCTCGGCTCTGGAAGGGTCTAGAGCCTCCATTTTTGCGCGCTGGTCGAAGTCTCGTGGCCCTCTGTCAGAATCCAGAGTTTCAAGACGATCGGAGGGGGTCAAAATTTTGGCCAAAAACGACAGTGTTACCCCTTGTGTTTTTTTTTTCAGGTCAAAACTTTGACATCCGATATCTCGGCTCTGGAAGGGTCTAGAGCCTCCATTTTTGCGCGCTGGTCGAAGTCTCGTGGCCCTCTGTCAGAATCCAGAGTTTCAAGAAGATCGGAGGGGGTCAAAATTTCGGCCAAAAACGACAGTGTTACCCCTTATGTTTTTTTTTCAGGTCGAAACTTTGACATCCGATATCTCGGCTCTGGAAGGGTCTAGAGCCTCCATTTTTGCGCGCTGTTCGAAGTCTCGTGGCCCTCTGTCAGAATCCAGAGTTTCAAGAAGATCGGAGGGGGTCAAAATTTCGTCCAAAAACGACAGTGTTACCCCTTATGTTTTTTTTTTCAGGTCAAAACTTTGACATCCGATATCTCGGCTCTGGAAGGGTCTAGAGCCTCCATTTTTGCGCGCTGGTCGAAGTCTCGTGGCCCTCTGTCAGAATCCAGAGTTTCAAGAAGATCAGAGGGGGTCAAAATTTCGGCCAAAAACGACAGTGTTACCCCTTATGTTTTTTTTTTCAGGTCAAAACTTTGACATCCGATATCTCGGCTCTGGAAGGGTCTAGAGCCTCCATTTTTGCGCGCTGGTCGAAGTCTCGTGGCCCTCTGTCAGAATCCAGAGTTTCAAGAAGATCGGAGGGGGTCAAAATTTCGGCCAAAAACGACAGTGTTACCCCTTATGTTTTTTTTTTTCAGGTCAAAACTTTGACATCTGATATCTCGGCTCTGGAAGGGTCTAGAGCCTCCATTTTTGCGCGCTGGTCGAAGTCTCGTGGCCCTCTGTCAGAATCCAGAGTTTCAAGAAGATCGGGGGGGGTCAAAATTTCGGCCAAAAGCGACAGTGTTACCCCTTATGTTTTTTTTTTCAGGTCAAAACTTTGACATCCGATATCTCGGCTCTGGAAGGGTCTAGAGCCTCCATTTTTGCGCGCTGGTCGAAGTCTCGTGGCCCTCTGTCAGAATCCAGAGTTTCAAGAAGATCGGAGGGGGTCAAAATTTCGGCCAAAAACGACAGTGTTACCCCTTATGTTTTTTTTTCAGGTCCAAATTTTGACCTTCGATATCTCGGCTCTGGAAGGGTCTAGAGCCTCCATTTTTGCGCGCTGGTCGAAGTCTCGTGGCCCTCTGTCAGAGTCCAGAGTTTCAAGAAGATCGGAGGGGGTCAAAATTTCGGCCAAAAAAAAAAATGACAGTGTTACCCCTTATGTTTTTTTTTCAGGTCCAAATTTTGACCTTCGATATCTCGGCTCTGGAAGGGTCTAGAACCCCAATTTTTGCACGTTGGTCGAAGTCTCGTGGCCCTCTGTCAGAATCCAGAGTTTCAAGAAGATCGGAGGGGGTCAAAATTTCGGCCAAAAAAAAAAATGACAGTGTTACCCCTTATGTTTTTTTTTTCAGGTCCAAATTTTGACCTTCGATATCTCGGCTCTGGAAGGGTCTAGAGCCTCAATTTTTGCGCGTTGGTCGAAGTCTCGTGGCCCTCTGTCAGAATTCAGAGTTTCAAGAAGATCGGAGGGGGTCAAAATTTCGGCCAAAAAAAAAAAATGACAGTGTTACCCCTTATGTTTTTTTTCAGGTCCAAATTTTGACCTTCGATATCTCGGCTCTGGAAGGGTCTAGAGCCTCAATTTTTCCGCGTTGGTCG
Source organism: Cyprinella venusta (assembly GCA_038021265.1). Classification (NCBI taxonomy): domain Eukaryota; kingdom Metazoa; phylum Chordata; class Actinopteri; order Cypriniformes; family Leuciscidae; genus Cyprinella; species Cyprinella venusta. Next base: position 13,580,053 of record CM075873.1, on the reverse strand, counting down.
AAGTCTCGTGGCCCTCTGTCAGAATCCAGAGTTTCAAGAAGATCGGAGAGGGTCAAAATTTCGGCCAAAAAAAAAAAAAAATGACAGTGTTACCCCTTATGTTTTTTTTTTCAGGTCCAAATTTTGACCTTCGATATCTCGGCTCTGGAAGGGTCTAGAGCCCCAATTTTTGCGCGCTGGTCGAAGTCTCGTGGCCCTCTGTCAGAATCCAGAGTTTCAAGAAGATCGGAGGGGGTCAAAATTTCGGCCAAAAAAAAAATGACAGTGTTACCCCTTATGTTTTTTTTTCAGGTCCAAATTTTGACCTTCGATATCTCGGCTCTGGAAGGGTCTAGAGCCCCAATTTTTGCGCGTTGGTCGAAGTCTCGTGGCCCTCTGTCAGAATCCAGAGTTTCAAGAAGATCGGAGGGGGTCAAATTTTCGGCCAAAAAAAAATGACAGTGTTACCCCTTATGTTTTTTTTTAAGGTCCAAATTTTGACCTTCGATATCTCGGCTCTGGAAGGGTCTAGAGCCTCCATTTTTGCGCGCTGGTCGAAGTCTCGTGGCCCTCTGTCAGAGTCCAGAGTTTCAAGAAGATCGGAGGGGGTCAAAATTTCGGCCAAAAAAAAAAATGACAGTGTTACCCCTTATGTTTTTTTTTCAGGTCCAAATTTTGACCTTCGATATCTCGGCTCTGGAAGGGTCTAGAACCCCAATTTTTGCACGTTGGTCGAAGTCTCGTGGCCCTCTGTCAGAATCCAGAGTTTCAAGAAGATCGGAGGGGGTCAAAATTTCGGCCAAAAAAAAAATGACAGTGTTACCCCTTATGTTTTTTTTTTCAGGTCCAAATTTTGACCTTCGATATCTCGGCTCTGGAAGGGTCTAGAGCCTCAATTTTTGCGCGTTGGTCGAAGTCTCGTGGCCCTCTGTCAGAATCCAGAGTTTCAAGAAGATCGGAGGGGGTCAAAATTTCGGCCAAAAAAAAAAAATGACAGTGTTACCCCTTATGTTTTTTTTTTCAGGTCCAAATTTTGACCTTCGATATCTCGGCTCTGGAAGGGTCTAGAGCCTCAATTTTTGCGCGTTGGTCGAAGTCTCATGGCCCTCTGTCAGAATCCAGAGTTTCAAGAAGATCGGAGAGGGTCAAAATTTCGTCCAAAAAAAAAAAAATGACTGTTACCCCTTATGTTTTTTTTTTCAGGTCCAAATTTTGACCTTTGATATCTCGGCTCTGGAAGGGTCTAGAGCCTCCATTTTTGCGCGCTGGTCGAAGTCTCGTGGCCCTCTGTCAAAGTCCAGAGTTTCAAGAAGATCGGAGGGAGTCAAAATTTCGGCCAAAAAAAAAATGACAGTGTTACCCCTTATGTTTTTTTTTTTCAGGTCCAAATTTTGACCTTCGATATCTCGGCTCTGGAAGGGTCTAGAGCCCCAATTTTTGCGCGCTGGTCGAAGTCTCGTGGCCCTCTGTCAGAATCCAGAGTTTCAAGAAGATCGGAGGGGGTCAAAATTTCGGCCAAAAAAAAAAAATGACAGTGTTACCCCTTATGTTTTTTTTTCAGGTCCAAATTTTGACCTTCGATATCTCGGCTCTGGAAGGGTCTAGAGCCTCAATTTTTGCGCGTTGGTCGAAGTCTCGTGGCCCTCTGTCAGAATCCAGAGTTTCAAGAAGATCGGAGGGGGTCAAAATTTCGGCCAAAAAAAAAAAAAATGACAGGGTTACCCCTTATGTTTTTTTTCAGGTCCAAATTTTGACCTTCGATATCTTGGCTCTGGAAGGGTCTAGAGCCTCCATTTTTGCGCGCTGGTCGAAGTCTCGTGGCCCTCTGTCAGAGTCCAGAGTTTCAAGAAGATCGGAGGGGGTCAAAATTTCGGCCAAAAAAAAAATGACAGTGTTACCCCTTATGTTTTTTTTTCAGGTCCAAATTTTGACCTTCGATATCTCGGCTCTGGAAGGGTCTAGAGCCTCAATTTTTGCGCGTTGGTCGAAGTCTCGTGGCCCTCTGTCAGAATCCAGAGTTTCAAGAAGATCGGAGAGGGTCAAAATTTCGGCCAAAAAAAAAAATGACAGTGTTACCCCTTATGTTTTTTTTTCAGGTCCAAATTTTGACCTTTGATATCTCGGCTCTGGAAGGGTCTAGAGCCTCCATTTTTGCGCGCTGGTCGAAGTCTCGTGGCCCTCTGTCAGAATCCAGAGTTTCAAGAAGATCGGAGGGGGTCAAAATTTCGGCCAAAAACGACAGTGTTACCCCTTATGTTTTTTTTTTCAGGTCAAAACTTTGACATCCGATATCTCGGCTCTGGAAGGGTCTAGAGCCTCCATTTTTGCGCGCTGGTCGAAGTCTCGTGGCCCTCTGTCAGAATCCAGAGTTTCAAGACGATCGGAGGGGGTCAAAATTTTGGCCAAAAACGACAGTGTTACCCCTTGTGTTTTTTTTTCAGGTCAAAACTTTGACATCCGATATCTCGGCTCTGGAAGGGTCTAGAGCCTCCATTTTTGCGCGCTGGTCGAAGTCTCGTGGCCCTCTGTCAGAATCCAGAGTTTCAAGAAGATCGGAGGGGGTCAAAATTTCGGCCAAAAACGACAGTGTTACCCCTTATGTTTTTTTTTCAGGTCGAAACTTTGACATCCGATATCTCGGCTCTGGAAGGGTCTAGAGCCTCCATTTTTGCGCGCTGTTCGAAGTCTCGTGGCCCTCTGTCAGAATCCAGAGTTTCAAGAAGATCGGAGGGGGTCAAAATTTCGTCCAAAAACGACAGTGTTACCCCTTATGTTTTTTTTTCAGGTCAAAACTTTGACATCCGATATCTCGGCTCTGGAAGGGTCTAGAGCCTCCATTTTTGCGCGCTGGTCGAAGTCTCGTGGCCCTCTGTCAGAATCCAGAGTTTCAAGAAGATCAGAGGGGGTCAAAATTTCGGCCAAAAACGACAGTGTTACCCCTTATGTTTTTTTTTTCAGGTCAAAACTTTGACATCCGATATCTCGGCTCTGGAAGGGTCTAGAGCCTCCATTTTTGCGCGCTGGTCGAAGTCTCGTGGCCCTCTGTCAGAATCCAGAGTTTCAAGAAGATCGGAGGGGGTCAAAATTTCGGCCAAAAACGACAGTGTTACCCCTTATGTTTTTTTTTTTTCTGGTCAAAACTTTGACATCCGATATCTCGGCTCTGGAAGGGTCTAGAGCCTCCATTTTTGCGCGCTGGTCGAAGTCTCTTGGCCCTCTGTCAGAATCCAGAGTTTCAAGAAGATCGGGGGGGGGTCAAAATTTCGGCCAAAAGCGACAGTGTTACCCCTTATGTTTTTTTTTTCAGGTCAAAACTTTGACATCCGATATCTCGGCTCTGGAAGGGTCTAGAGCCTCCATTTTTGCGCGCTGGTCGAAGTCTCGTGGCCCTCTGTCAGAATCCAGAGTTTCAAGAAGATCGGAGGGGGTCAAAATTTCGGCCAAAAACGACAGTGTTACCCCTTATGTTTTTTTTCTCAGGTCAAAACTTTGACATCCGATATCTCGGCTCTGGAAGGGTCTAGAGCCTCCATTTTTGCGCGCTGGTCGAAGTCTCGTGGCCCTCTGTCAGAATCCAGAGTTTCAAGAAGATCGGAGGGGGTCAAAATTTCGGCCAAAAACGACAGTGTTACCCCTTATGTTTTTTTTTTTTTCAGGTCAAAACTTTGACATCCGATATCTCGGCTCTGGAAGGGTCTAGAGCCTCAATTTTTGCGCGCTGGTCGAAGTCTCGTGGCCCTCTGTCAGAATCCAGAGTTTCAAGAAGATCGGAGGGGGTCAAAATTTCGGCCAAAAACGACAGTGTTACCCCTTATGTTTTTTTTTCAGGTCAAAACTTTGACATCCGATATCTCGGCTCTGGAAGGGTCTAGAGCCTCCATTTTTGCGCGCTGGTCGAAGTCTCGTGGCCCTCTGTCAGAATCCAGAGTTTCAAGAAGATCGGAGGGGGTCAAAATTTCGGCCAAAAACGACAGTGTTACCCCTTATGTTTTTTTTTCAGGTCAAAACTTTGACATCCGATATCTCGGCTCTGAAAGGGTCTAGAGCCTCCATTTTTGCGCGCTGGTCGAAGTCTCGTGGCCCTCTGTCAGAATCCAGAGTTTCAAGAAGATCGGAGGGGGTCAAAATTTCGGCCAAAAACGATAGTGTTACCCCTTATGTTTTTTTTTTCAGGTCCAAACTTTGACATCCGATAACTCGGCTCTGGAAGGGTCTAGAGCCTCCATTTTTGCGCGCTGGTCGAAGTCTCGTGGCCCTCTGTCAGAATCCAGAGTTTCAAGACGATCGGAGGGGGTCAAAATTTTGGCCAAAAACGACAGTGTTACCCCTTGTGTTTTTTTTTTCAGGTCAAAACTTTGACATCCGATATCTCGGCTCTGGAAGGGTCTAGAGCCTCCATTTTTGCGCGCTGGTCGAAGTCTCGTGGCCCTCTGTCAGAATCCAGAGTTTCAAGAAGATCAGAGGGGGTCAAAATTTCGGCCAAAAACGACAGTGTTACCCCTTATGTTTTTTTTTTCAGGTCAAAACTTTGACATCCGATATCTCGGCTCTGAAAGGGTCTAGAGCCTCCATTTTTGCGCGCTGGTCGAAGTCTCGTGGCCCTCTGTCAGAATCCAGAGTTTCAAGAAGATCGAAGGGGGTCAAAATTTCGGCCAAAAACGACAGTGTTACCCCTTATGTTTTTTTTTTCAGGTCAAAACTTTGACATCCGATATCTCGGCTCTGGAAGGGTCTAGAGCCTCCATTTTTGCGCGCTGGTCGAAGTCTCGTGGCCCTCTGTCAGAATCCAGAGTTTCAAGAAGATCGGAGGGGGTCAAAATTTCGGCCAAAAACGACAGTGTTACCCCTTATGTTTTTTTTTTCAGGTCAAAACTTTGACATCCGATATCTCGGCTCTGGAAGGGTCTAGAGCCTCCATTTTTGCGCGCTGGTCGAAGTCTCGTGGCCCTCTGTCAGAATCCAGAGTTTCAAGAAGATCGGAGGGGGTCAAAATTTCGGCCAAAAACGACAGTGTTACCCCTTATGTTTTTTTTTCAGGTCAAAACTTTGACATCCGATATCTCGGCTCTGGAAGGGTCTAGAGCCTCCATTTTTGCGCGCTGGTCGAAGTCTCGTGGCCCTCTGTCAGAATCCAGAGTTTCAAGAAGATCGGAGGGGGTCAAAATTTCGGCCAAAAACAACAGTGTTACCCCTTATGTTTTTTTTTTTCAGGTCAAAACTTTGACATCCGATATCTCGGCTCTGGAAGGGTCTAGAGCCTCCATTTTTGCGCGCTGGTCGAAGTCTCGTGGCCCTCTGTCAGAATCCAAAGTTTCAAGAAGATCGGAGGGGGTCAAAATTTCGGCCAAAAACGACAGTGTTACCCCTTATGTTTTTTTTCTCAGGTCAAAACTTTGACATCCGATATCTCGGCTCTGGAAGGGTCTAGAGCCTCCATTTTTGCGCGCTGGTCGAAGTCTCGTGGCCCTCTGTCAAAGTCCAGAGTTTCAAGAAGATCGGAGGGAGTCAAAATTTCGGCCAAAAAAAATGACAGTGTTACCCCTTATGTTTTTTTTTTCAGGTCCAAATTTTGACCTTCGATATCTCGGCTCTGGAAGGGTCTAGAGCCCCAATTTTTGCGCGCTGGTCGAAGTCTCGTGGCCCTCTGTCAGAATCCAGAGTTTCAAGAAGATCGGAGGGGGTCAAAATTTCGGCCAAAAAAAAAATGACAGTGTTACCCCTTATGTTTTTTTTTTTTCAGGTCCAAATTTTGACCTTCGATATCTCGGCTCTGGAAGGGTCTAGAGCCCCAATTTTTGCGCGTTGGTCGAAGTCTCGTGGCCCTCTGTCAGAATCCAGAGTTTCAAGAAGATCGGAGGGGGTCAAAATTTCGGCCAAAAAAAAAAATGACAGTGTTACCCCTTATGTTTTTTTTTTCAGGTCCAAATTTTGACCTTCGATATCTCGGCTCTGGAAGGGTCTAGAGCCTCAATTTTTGCGCGTTGGTCGAAGTCTCGTGGCCCTCTGTCAGAATCCAGAGTTTCAAGAAGATCAGAGAGGGTCAAAATTTCGGCCAAAAAAAAAATGACAGTGTTACCCCTTATGTTTTTTTTTTCAGGTCCAAATTTTGACCTTCGATATCTCGGCTCTGGAAGGGTCTAGAGCCCCAATTTTTGCGCGCTGGTCGAAGTCTCGTGGCCCTCTGTCAGAATCCAGAGTTTCAAGAAGATCGGAGGGGGTCAAAATTTCGGCCAAAAAAAAAATGACAGTGTTACCCCTTATGTTTTTTTTTCAGGTCCAAATTTTGACCTTCGATATCTCGGCTCTGGAAGGGTCTAGAACCCCAATTTTTGCACGTTGGTCGAAGTCTCGTGGCCCTCTGTCAGAATCCAGAGTTTCAAGAAGATCGGAGGGGGTCAAAATTTCGGCCAAAAAAAAAAATGACAGTGTTACCCCTTATGTTTTTTTCAGGTCCAAATTTTGACCTTTGATATCTCGGCTCTGGAAGGGTCTAGAGCCTCCATTTTTGCGCGCTGGTCGAAGTCTCGTGGCCCTCTGTCAGAGTCCAGAGTTTCAAGAAGATCGGAGGGGGTCAAAATTTCGGCCAAAAAAAAAAATGACAGTGTTACCCCTTATGTTTTTTTTTTCAGGTCCAAATTTTGACCTTTGATATCTCGGCTCTGGAAGGGTCTAGAGCCTCCATTTTTGCGCGCTGGTCGAAGTCTCGTGGCCCTCTGTCAAAGTCCAGAGTTTCAAGAAGATCGGAGGGAGTCAAAATTTCGGCCAAAAAAAAAATGACAGTGTTACCCCTTATGTTTTTTTTTCAGGTCCAAATTTTGACCTTCGATATCTCGGCTCTGGAAGGGTCTAGAGCCCCAATTTTTGCGCGCTGGTCGAAGTCTCGTGGCCCTCTGTCAGAATCCAGAGTTTCAAGAAGATCGGAGGGGGTCAAAATTTCGGCCAAAAAAAAAAAATGACAGTGTTACCCCTTATGTTTTTTTTTCAGGTCCAAATTTTGACCTTCGATATCTCGGCTCTGGAAGGGTCTAGAGCCTCAATTTTTGCGCGTTGGTCGAAGTCTCGTGGCCCTCTGTCAGAATCCAGAGTTTCAAGAAGATCGGAGGGGGTCAAAATTTCGGCCAAAAAAAAAAAATGACAGTGTTACCCCTTATGTTTTTTTTTCAGGTCCAAATTTTGACCTTCGATATCTCGGCTCTGGAAGGGTCTAGAGCCTCCATTTTTGCGCGCTGGTCGAAGTCTCGTGGCCCTCTGTCAGAGTCCAGAGTTTCAAGAAGATCGGAGGGGGTCAAAATTTCGGCCAAAAAAAAAAATGACAGTGTTACCCCTTATGTTTTTTTTTCAGGTCCAAATTTTGACCTTCGATATCTCGGCTCTGGAAGGGTCTAGAACCCCAATTTTTGCACGTTGGTCGAAGTCTCGTGGCCCTCTGTCAGAATCTAGAGTTTCAAGAAGATCGGAGGGGGTCAAAATTTCGGCCAAAAAAAAAAAATGACAGTGTTACCCCTTATGTTTTTTTTTTCAGGTCCAAATTTTGACCTTCGATATCTCGGCTCTGGAAGGGTCTAGAGCCTCCATTTTTGCGCGCTGGTCGAAGTCTCGTGGCCCTCTGTCAGAGTCCAGAGTTTCAAGAAGATCGGAGGGGGTCAAAATTTCGGCCAAAAAAAAAAATGACAGTGTTACCCCTTATGTTTTTTTTCAGGTCCAAATTTTGACCTTCGATATCTCGGCTCTGGAAGGGTCTAGAACCCCAATTTTTGCACGTTGGTCGAAGTCTCGTGGCCCTCTGTCAGAATCCAGAGTTTCAAGAAGATCGGAGGGGGTCAAAATTTCGGCCAAAAAAAAAAAAATGACAGTGTTACCCCTTATGTTTTTTTTTTCAGGTCCAAATTTTGACCTTCGATATCTCGGCTCTGGAAGGGTCTAGAGCCTCAATTTTTGCGCGTTGGTCGAAGTCTCGTGGCCCTCTGTCAGAATTCAGAGTTTCAAGAAGATCGGAGGGGGTCAAAATTTCGGCCAAAAAAAAAAAATGACAGTGTTACCCCTTATGTTTTTTTTCAGGTCCAAATTTTGACCTTCGATATCTCGGCTCTGGAAGGGTCTAGAGCCTCAATTTTTCCGCGTTGGTCGAAGTCTCGTGGCCCTCTGTCAGAATCCAGAGTTTCAAGAAGATCGGAGAGGGTCAAAATTTCGGCCAAAAAAAAAAAATGACAGTGTTACCCCTTATGTTTTTTTTTTCAGGTCCAAATTTTGACCTTCGATATCTCGGCTCTGGAAGGGTCTAGAGCCCCAATTTTTGCGCGCTGGTCGAAGTCTCGTGGCCCTCTGTCAGAATCCAGAGTTTCAAGAAGATCGGAGGGGGTCAAAATTTCGGCCAAAAAAAAATGACAGTGTTACCCCTTATGTTTTTTTTTCAGGTCCAAATTTTGACCTTCGATATCTCGGCTCTGGAAGGGTCTAGAGCCCCAATTTTTGCGCGTTGGTCGAAGTCTCGTGGCCCTCTGTCAGATTCCAGAGTTTCAAGAACATCGGAGGGGGTCAAATTTTCGGCCAAAAAAAAATGACAGTGTTACCCCTTATGTTTTTTTTTCAGGTCCAAATTTTGACCTTCGATATCTCGGCTCTGGAAGGGTCTAGAGCCTCCATTTTTGCGCGCTGGTCGAAGTCTCGTGGCCCTCTGTCAGAGTCCAGAGTTTCAAGAAGATCGGAGGGGGTCAAAATTTCGGCCAAAAAAAAAAAATGACAGTGTTACCCCTTATGTTTTTTTTTCAGGTCCAAATTTTGACCTTCGATATCTCGGCTCTGGAAGGGTCTAGAACCCCAATTTTTGCACGTTGGTCGAAGTCTCGTGGCCCTCTGTCAGAATCCAGAGTTTCAAGAAGATCGGAGGGGGTCAAAATTTCGGCCAAAAAAAAAAATGACAGTGTTACCCCTTATGTTTTTTTTTTTCAGGTCCAAATTTTGACCTTCGATATCTCGGCTCTGGAAGGGTCTAGAGCCTCAATTTTTGCGCGTTGGTCGAAGTCTCGTGGCCCTCTGTCAGAATCCAGAGTTTCAAGAAGATCGGAGGGGGTCAAAATTTCGGCCAAAAAAAAAAAATGACAGTGTTACCCCTTATGTTTTTTTTTTCAGGTCCAAATTTTGACCTTCGATATCTCGGCTCTGGAAGGGTCTAGAGCCTCAATTTTTGCGCGTTGGTCGAAGTCTCATGGCCCTCTGTCAGAATCCAGAGTTTCAAGAAGATCGGAGAGGGTCAAAATTTCGGCCAAAAAAAAAAAATGACAGTGTTACCCCTTATGTTTTTTTTTTCAGGTCCAAATTTTGACCTTTGATATCTCGGCTCTGGAAGGGTCTAGAGCCTCCATTTTTGCGCGCTGGTCGAAGTCTCGTGGCCCTCTGTCAAAGTCCAGAGTTTCAAGAAGATCGGAGGGAGTCAAAATTTCGGCCAAAAAAAAAATGACAGTGTTACCCCTTATGTTTTTTTTTTCAGGTCCAAATTTTGACCTTCGATATCTCGGCTCTGGAAGGGTCTAGAGCCCCAATTTTTGCGCGCTGGTCGAAGTCTCGTGGCCCTCTGTCAGAATCCAGAGTTTCAAGAAGATCGGAGGGGGTCAAAATTTCGGCCAAAAAAAAAAAAATTACAGTGTTACCCCTTATGTTTTTTTTTCAGGTCCAAATTTTGACCTTCGATATCTCGGCTCTGGAAGGGTCTAGAGCCTCAATTTTTGCGCGTTGGTCGAAGTCTCGTGGCCCTCTGTCAGAATCCAGAGTTTCAAGAAGATCGGAGAGGGTCAAAATTTCGGCCAAAAAAAAAAAATGACAGTGTTACCCCTTATGTTTTTTTTTCAGGTCCAAATTTTGACCTTTGATATCTCGGCTCTGGAAGGGTCTAGAGCCTCCATTTTTGCGCGCTGGTCGAAGTCTCGTGGCCCTCTGTCAGAATCCAGAGTTTCAAGAAGATCGGAGGGGGTCAAAATTTCGGCCAAAAACGACAGTGTTACCCCTTATGTTTTTTTTTTCAGGTCAAAACTTTGACATCCGATATCTCGGCTCTGGAAGGGTCTAGAGCCTCCATTTTTGCGCGCTGGTCGAAGTCTCGTGGCCCTCTGTCAGAATCCAGAGTTTCAAGACGATCGGAGGGGGTCAAAATTTTGGCCAAAAACGACAGTGTTACCCCTTGTGTTTTTTTTTTCAGGTCAAAACTTTGACATCCGATATCTCGGCTCTGGAAGGGTCTAGAGCCTCCATTTTTGCGCGCTGGTCGAAGTCTCGTGGCCCTCTGTCAGAATCCAGAGTTTCAAGAAGATCGGAGGGGGTCAAAATTTCGGCCAAAAACGACAGTGTTACCCCTTATGTTTTTTTTTCAGGTCGAAACTTTGACATCCGATATCTCGGCTCTGGAAGGGTCTAGAGCCTCCATTTTTGCGCGCTGTTCGAAGTCTCGTGGCCCTCTGTCAGAATCCAGAGTTTCAAGAAGATCGGAGGGGGTCAAAATTTCGTCCAAAAACGACAGTGTTACCCCTTATGTTTTTTTTTTCAGGTCAAAACTTTGACATCCGATATCTCGGCTCTGGAAGGGTCTAGAGCCTCCATTTTTGCGCGCTGGTCGAAGTCTCGTGGCCCTCTGTCAGAATCCAGAGTTTCAAGAAGATCAGAGGGGGTCAAAATTTCGGCCAAAAACGACAGTGTTACCCCTTATGTTTTTTTTTTCAGGTCAAAACTTTGACATCCGATATCTCGGCTCTGGAAGGGTCTAGAGCCTCCATTTTTGCGCGCTGGTCGAAGTCTCGTGGCCCTCTGTCAGAATCCAGAGTTTCAAGAAGATCGGAGGGGGTCAAAATTTCGGCCAAAAACGACAGTGTTACCCCTTATGTTTTTTTTTTTCAGGTCAAAACTTTGACATCCGATATCTCGGCTCTGGAAGGGTCTAGAGCCTCCATTTTTGCGCGCTGGTCGAAGTCTCGTGGCCCTCTGTCAGAATCCAGAGTTTCAAGAAGATCGGGGGGGGGTCAAAATTTCGGCCAAAAGCGACAGTGTTACCCCTTATGTTTTTTTTTCAGGTCAAAACTTTGACATCCGATATCTCGGCTCTGGAAGGGTCTAGAGCCTCCATTTTTGCGCGCTGGTCGAAGTCTCGTGGCCCTCTGTCAGAATCCAGAGTTTCAAGAAGATCGGAGGGGGTCAAAATTTCGGCCAAAAACGACAGTGTTACCCCTTATGTTTTTTTTTCAGGTCCAAATTTTGACCTTCGATATCTCGGCTCTGGAAGGGTCTAGAGCCTCCATTTTTGCGCGCTGGTCGAAGTCTCGTGGCCCTCTGTCAGAGTCCAGAGTTTCAAGAAGATCGGAGGGGGTCAAAATTTCGGCCAAAAAAAAAAATGACAGTGTTACCCCTTATGTTTTTTTTTCAGGTCCAAATTTTGACCTTCGATATCTCGGCTCTGGAAGGGTCTAGAACCCCAATTTTTGCACGTTGGTCGAAGTCTCGTGGCCCTCTGTCAGAATCCAGAGTTTCAAGAAGATCGGAGGGGGTCAAAATTTTGGCCAAAAAAAAAAATGACAGTGTTACCCCTTATGTTTTTTTTTTCAGGACCAAATTTTGACCTTCGATATCTCGGCTCTGGAAGGGTCTAGAGCCTCAATTTTTGCGCGTTGGTCGAAGTCTCGTGGCCCTCTGTCAGAATTCAGAGTTTCAAGAAGATCGGAGGGGGTCAAAATTTCGGCCAAAAAAAAAAAATGACAGTGTTACCCCTTATGTTTTTTTTCAGGTCCAAATTTTGACCTTCGATATCTCGGCTCTGGAAGGGTCTAGAGCCTCAATTTTTGCGCGTTGGTCGAAGTCTCGTGGCCCTCTGTCAGAATCCAGAGTTTCAAGAAGATCGGAGGGGGTCAAAATTTCGGCCAAAAACGACAGTGTTACCCCTTATGTTTTTTTTTCAGGTCCAAATTTTGACCTTCGATATCTCGGCTCTGGAAGGGTCTAGAGCCTCCATTTTTGCGCGCTGGTCGAAGTCTCGTGGCCCTCTGTCAGAGTCCAGAGTTTCAAGAAGATCGGAGGGGGTCAAAATTTCGGCCAAAAAAAAAAATGACAGTGTTACCCCTTATGTTTTTTTTTCAGGTCCAAATTTTGACCTTCGATATCTCGGCTCTGGAAGGGTCTAGAACCCCAATTTTTGCACGTTGGTCGAAGTCTCGTGGCCCTCTGTCAGAATCCAGAGTTTCAAGAAGATCGGAGGGGGTCAAAATTTTGGCCAAAAAAAAAAATGACAGTGTTACCCCTTATGTTTTTTTTTTCAGGACCAAATTTTGACCTTCGATATCTCGGCTCTGGAAGGGTCTAGAGCCTCAATTTTTGCGCGTTGGTCGAAGTCTCGTGGCCCTCTGTCAGAATCCAGAGTTTCAAGAAGATCGGAGGGGGTCAAAATTTCGGCCAAAAAAAAAAATGACAGTGTTACCCCTTATGTTTTTTTTTCAGGTCCAAATTTTGACCTTCGATATCTCGGCTCTGGAAGGGTCTAGAGCCCCAATTTTTGCGCGTTGGTCGAAGTCTCGTGGCCCTCTGTCAGAATCCAGAGTTTCAAGAAGATCGGAGGGGGTCAAATTTTCGGCCAAAAAAAAATGACAGTGTTACCCCTTATGTTTTTTTTTAAGGTCCAAATTTTGACCTTCGATATCTCGGCTCTGGAAGGGTCTAGAGCCTCCATTTTTGCGCGCTGGTCGAAGTCTCGTGGCCCTCTGTCAGAGTCCAGAGTTTCAAGAAGATCGGAGGGGGTCAAAATTTCGGCCAAAAAAAAAATGACAGTGTTACCCCTTATGTTTTTTTTTCAGGTCCAAATTTTGACCTTCGATATCTCGGCTCTGGAAGGGTCTAGAACCCCAATTTTTGCACGTTGGTCGAAGTCTCGTGGCCCTCTGTCAGAATCCAGAGTTTCAAGAAGATCGGAGGGGGTCAAAATTTCGGCCAAAAAAAAAATGACAGTGTTACCCCTTATGTTTTTTTTTTTCAGGTCCAAATTTTGACCTTCGATATCTCGGCTCTGGAAGGGTCTAGAGCCTCAATTTTTGCGCGTTGGTCGAAGTCTCGTGGCCCTCTGTCAGAATCCAGAGTTTCAAGAAGATCGGAGGGGGTCAAAATTTCGGCCAAAAAAAAAAAATGACAGTGTTACCCCTTATGTTTTTTTTTTCAGGTCCAAATTTTGACCTTCGATATCTCGGCTCTGGAAGGGTCTAGAGCCTCAATTTTTGCGCGTTGGTCGAAGTCTCATGGCCCTCTGTCAGAATCCAGAGTTTCAAGAAGATCGGAGAGGGTCAAAATTTCGTCCAAAAAAAAAAAATGACTGTTACCCCTTATGTTTTTTTTTTTTCAGGTCCAAATTTTGACCTTTGATATCTCGGCTCTGGAAGGGTCTAGAGCCTCCATTTTTGCGCGCTGGTCGAAGTCTCGTGGCCCTCTGTCAAAGTCCAGAGTTTCAAGAAGATCGGAGGGAGTCAAAATTTCGGCCAAAAAAAAAATGACAGTGTTACCCCTTATGTTTTTTTTTTTCAGGTCCAAATTTTGACCTTCGATATCTCGGCTCTGGAAGGGTCTAGAGCCCCAATTTTTGCGCGCTGGTCGAAGTCTCGTGGCCCTCTGTCAGAATCCAGAGTTTCAAGAAGATCGGAGGGGGTCAAAATTTCGGCCAAAAAAAAAAAATGACAGTGTTACCCCTTATGTTTTTTTTTCAGGTCCAAATTTTGACCTTCGATATCTCGGCTCTGGAAGGGTCTAGAGCCTCAATTTTTGCGCGTTGGTCGAAGTCTCGTGGCCCTCTGTCAGAATCCAGAGTTTCAAGAAGATCGGAGGGGGTCAAAATTTCGGCCAAAAAAAAAAAAAATGACAGGGTTACCCCTTATGTTTTTTTTCAGGTCCAAATTTTGACCTTCGATATCTTGGCTCTGGAAGGGTCTAGAGCCTCCATTTTTGCGCGCTGGTCGAAGTCTCGTGGCCCTCTGTCAGAGTCCAGAGTTTCAAGAAGATCGGAGGGGGTCAAAATTTCGGCCAAAAAAAAAATGACAGTGTTACCCCTTATGTTTTTTTTTTCAGGTCCAAATTTTGACCTTCGATATCTCGGCTCTGGGAAGGGTCTAGAGCCTCAATTTTTGCGCGTTGGTCGAAGTCTCGTGGCCCTCTGTCAGAATCCAGAGTTTCAAGAAGATCGGAGAGGGTCAAAATTTCGGCCAAAAAAAAAAATGACAGTGTTTACCCCTTATGTTTTTTTTTCAGGTCCAAATTTTGACCTTTGATATCTCGGCTCTGGAAGGGTCTAGAGCCTCCATTTTTGCGCGCTGGTCGAAGTCTTGTGGCCCTCTGTCAGAATCCAGAGTTTCAAGAAGATCGGAGGGGGTCAAAATTTCGGCCAAAAACGACAGTGTTACCCCTTATGTTTTTTTTTTCAGGTCAAAACTTTGACATCCGATATCTCGGCTCTGGAAGGGTCTAGAGCCTCCATTTTTTGCGCGCTGGTCGAAGTCTCGTGGCCCTCTGTCAGAATCCAGAGTTTCAAGACGATCGGAGGGGGTCAAAATTTTGGCCAAAAACGACAGTGTTACCCCTTGTGTTTTTTTTTCAGGTCAAAACTTTGACATCCGATATCTCGGCTCTGGAAGGGTCTAGAGCCTCCATTTTTGCGCGCTGGTCGAAGTCTCGTGGCCCTCTGTCAGAATCCAGAGTTTCAAGAAGATCGGAGGGGGTCAAAATTTCGGCCAAAAACGACAGTGTTACCCCTTATGTTTTTTTTTCAGGTCGAAACTTTGACATCCGATATCTCGGCTCTGGAAGGGTCTAGAGCCTCCATTTTTGCGCGCTGTTCGAAGTCTCGTGGCCCTCTGTCAGAATCCAGAGTTTCAAGAAGATCGGAGGGGGTCAAAATTTCGTCCAAAAACGACAGTGTTACCCCTTATGTTTTTTTTTCAGGTCAAAACTTTGACATCCGATATCTCGGCTCTGGAAGGGTCTAGAGCCTCCATTTTTGCGCGCTGGTCGAAGTCTCGTGGCCCTCTGTCAGAATCCAGAGTTTCAAGAAGATCAGAGGGGGTCAAAATTTCGGCCAAAAACGACAGTGTTACCCCTTATGTTTTTTTTTTCAGGTCAAAACTTTGACATCCGATATCTCGGCTCTGGAAGGGTCTAGAGCCTCCATTTTTGCGCGCTGGTCGAAGTCTCGTGGCCCTCTGTCAGAATCCAGAGTTTCAAGAAGATCGGAGGGGGTCAAAATTTCGGCCAAAAACGACAGTGTTACCCCTTATGTTTTTTTTTTTCTGGTCAAAACTTTGACATCCGATATCTCGGCTCTGGAAGGGTCTAGAGCCTCCATTTTTGCGCGCTGGTCGAAGTCTCATGGCCCTCTGTCAGAATCCAGAGTTTCAAGAAGATCGGGGGGGGGTCAAAATTTCGGCCAAAAGCGACAGTGTTACCCCTTATGTTTTTTTTTTCAGGTCAAAACTTTGACATCCGATATCTCGGCTCTGGAAGGGTCTAGAGCCTCCATTTTTGCGCGCTGGTCGAAGTCTCGTGGCCCTCTGTCAGAATCCAGAGTTTCAAGAAGATCGGAGGGGGTCAAAATTTCGGCCAAAAACGACAGTGTTACCCCTTATGTTTTTTTTCTCAGGTCAAAACTTTGACATCCGATATCTCGGCTCTGGAAGGGTCTAGAGCCTCCATTTTTGCGCGCTGGTCGAAGTCTCGTGGCCCTCTGTCAGAATCCAGAGTTTCAAGAAGATCGGAGGGGGTCAAAATTTCGGCCAAAAACGACAGTGTTACCCCTTATGTTTTTTTTTCAGGTCAAAACTTTGACATCCGATATCTCGGCTCTGGAAGGGTCTAGAGCCTCCATTTTTGCGCGCTGGTCGAAGTCTCGTGGCCCTCTGTCAGAATCCAGAGTTTCAAGAAGATTGGAGGGGGTCAAAATTTCGGCCAAAAACGACAGTGTTACCCCTTATGTTTTTTTTTCAGGTCAAAACTTTGACATCCGATATCTCGGCTCTGGAAGGGTCTAGAGCCTCCATTTTTGCGCGCTGGTCGAAGTCTCGTGGCCCTCTGTCAGAATCCAGAGTTTCAAGAAGATCGGAGGGGGTCAAAATTTCAGCCAAAAACGACAGTGTTACCCCTTATGTTTTTTTTTCAGGTCCAAAACTTTGACATCCGATATCTCGGCTCTGGAAGGGTCTAGAGCCTCCATTTTTGCGCGCTGGTCGAAGTCTCGTGGCCCTCTGTCAGAATCCAGAGTTTCAAGAAGATCAGAGGGGGTCAAAATTTCGGCCAAAAACGACAGTGTTACCCCTTATGTTTTTTTTTTTCAGGTCAAAACTTTGACATCCGATATCTCAGCTCTGGAAGGGTCTAGAGCCTCAATTTTTGCGCGCTGGTCGAAGTCTCGTGGCCCTCTGTCAGAATCCAGAGTTTCAAGAAGATCGGAGGGGGTCAAAATTTCGGCCAAAAACGACAGTGTTACCCCTTATGTTTTTTTTTTCAGGTCAAAACTTTGACATCCGATATCTCGGCTCTGGAAGGGTCTAGAGCCTCCATTTTTGCGCGCTGGTCGAAGTCTAGTGGCCCTCTGTCAGAATCCAGAGTTTCAAGAAGATCGGAGGGGGTCAAAATTTCGGCCAAAAACGACAGTGTTACCCCTTATGTTTTTTTTTCAGGTCAAAACTTTGACATCCAATATCTCGGCTCTGAAAGGGTCTAGAGCCTCCATTTTTGCGCGCTGGTCGAAGTCTCGTGGCCCTCTGTCAGAATCCAGAGTTTCAAGAAGATCGGAGGGGGTCAAAATTTCGGCCAAAAACGATAGTGTTACCCCTTATGTTTTTTTTTTCAGGTCCAAACTTTGACATCCGATAACTCGGCTCTGGAAGGGTCTAGAGCCTCCATTTTTGCGCGCTGGTCGAAGTCTCGTGGCCCTCTGTCAGAATCCAGAGTTTCAAGACGATCGGAGGGGGTCAAAATTTTGGCCAAAAACGACAGTGTTACCCCTTGTGTTTTTTTTTCAGGTCAAAACTTTGACATCCGATATCTCGGCTCTGGAAGGGTCTAGAGCCTCCATTTTGCGCGCTGGTCGAAGTCTCGTGGCCCTCTGTCAGAATCCAGAGTTTCAAGAAGATCAGAGGGGGTCAAAATTTCGGCCAAAAACGACAGTGTTACCCCTTATGTTTTTTTTTTCAGGTCAAAACTTTGACATCCGATATCTCGGCTCTGAAAGGGTCTAGAGCCTCCATTTTTGCGCGCTGGTCGAAGTCTCGTGGCCCTCTGTCAGAATCCAGAGTTTCAAGAAGATCGAAGGGGGTCAAAATTTCGGCCAAAAACGACAGTGTTACCCCTTATGTTTTTTTTTTCAGGTCAAAACTTTGACATCCGATATCTCGGCTCTGGAAGGGTCTAGAGCCTCCATTTTTGCGCGCTGGTCGAAGTCTCGTGGCCCTCTGTCAGAATCCAGAGTTTCAAGAAGATCGGAGGGGGTCAAAATTTCGGCCAAAAACGACAGTGTTACCCCTTATGTTTTTTTTTTCAGGTCAAAACTTTGACATCCGATATCTCGGCTCTGGAAGGGTCTAGAGCCTCCATTTTTGCGCGCTGGTCGAAGTCTCGTGGCCCTCTGTCAGAATCCAGAGTTTCAAGAAGATCGGAGGGGGTCAAAATTTCGGCCAAAAACGACAGTGTTACCCCTTATGTTTTTTTTTCAGGTCAAAACTTTGACATCCGATATCTCGGCTCTGGAAGGGTCTAGAGCCTCCATTTTTGCGCGCTGGTTGAAGTCTCGTGGCCCTCTGTCAGAATCCAGAGTTTCAAGAAGATCGGAGGGGGTCAAAATTTCGGTCAAAAACGACAGTGTTACCCCTTATGTTTTTTTTTCAGGTCAAAACTTTGACATCCGATATCTCGGCTCTGGAAGGGTCTAGAGCCTCCATTTTTGCGCGCTGGTCGAAGTCTCGTGGCCCTCTGTCAGAATCCAGAGTTTCAAGAAGATTGGAGGGGGTCAAAATTTCGGCCAAAAACGACAGTGTTACCCCTTATGTTTTTTTTTCAGGTCAAAACTTTGACATCCGATATCTCGGCTCTGGAAGGGTCTAGAGCCTCCATTTTTGCGCGCTGGTCGAAGTCTCGTGGCCCTCTGTCAGAATCCAGAGTTTCAAGAAGATCGGAGGGGGTCAAAATTTCAGCCAAAAACGACAGTGTTACCCCTTATGTTTTTTTTTCAGGTCCAAAACTTTGACATCCGATATCTCGGCTCTGGAAGGGTCTAGAGCCTCCATTTTTGCGCGCTGGTCGAAGTCTCGTGGCCCTCTGTCAGAATCCAGAGTTTCAAGAAGATCAGAGGGGGTCAAAATTTCGGCCAAAAACGACAGTGTTACCCCTTATGTTTTTTTTTTCAGGTCAAAACTTTGACATCCGATATCTCAGCTCTGGAAGGGTCTAGAGCCTCAATTTTTGCGCGCTGGTCGAAGTCTCGTGGCCCTCTGTCAGAATCCAGAGTTTCAAGAAGATCGGAGGGGGTCAAAATTTCGGCCAAAAACGACAGTGTTACCCCTTATGTTTTTTTTTCAGGTCAAAACTTTGACATCCGATATCTCGGCTCTGGAAGGGTCTAGAGCCTCCATTTTTGCGCGCTGGTCGAAGTCTCGTGGCCCTCTGTCAGAATCCAGAGTTTCAAGAAGATCGGAGGGGGTCAAAATTTCGGCCAAAAACGACAGTGTTACCCCTTATGTTTTTTTTTCAGGTCAAAACTTTGACATCCAATATCTCGGCTCTGAAAGGGTCTAGAGCCTCCATTTTTGCGCGCTGGTCGAAGTCTCGTGGCCCTCTGTCAGAATCCAGAGTTTCAAGAAGATCGGAGGGGGTCAAAATTTCGGCCAAAAACGATAGTGTTACCCCTTATGTTTTTTTTTTCAGGTCCAAACTTTGACATCCGATAACTCGGCTCTGGAAGGGTCTAGAGCCTCCATTTTTGCGCGCTGGTCAAAGTCTCGTGGCCCTCTGTCAGAATCCAGAGTTTCAAGACGATCGGAGGGGGTCAAAATTTTGGCCAAAAACGACAGTGTTACCCCTTGTGTTTTTTTTTCAGGTCAAAACTTTGACATCCGATATCTCGGCTCTGGAAGGGTCTAGAGCCTCCATTTTTGCGCGCTGGTCGAAGTCTCGTGGCCCTCTGTCAGAATCCAGAGTTTCAAGAAGATCAGAGGGGGTCAAAATTTCGGCCAAAAACGACAGTGTTACCCCTTATGTTTTTTTTTTCAGGTCAAAACTTTGACATCCGATATCTCGGCTCTGAAAGGGTCTAGAGCCTCCATTTTTGCGCGCTGGTCGAAGTCTCGTGGCCCTCTGTCAGAATCCAGAGTTTCAAGAAGATCGAAGGGGGTCAAAATTTCGGCCAAAAACGACAGTGTTACCCCTTATGTTTTTTTTTTCAGGTCAAAACTTTGACATCCGATATCTCGGCTCTGGAAGGGTCTAGAGCCTCCATTTTTGCGCGCTGGTCGAAGTCTCGTGGCCCTCTGTCAGAATCCAGAGTTTCAAGAAGATCGGAGGGGGTCAAAATTTCGGCCAAAAACGACAGTGTTACCCCTTATGTTTTTTTTTTCAGGTCAAAACTTTGACATCCGATATCTCGGCTCTGGAAGGGTCTAGAGCCTCCATTTTTGCGCGCTGGTCGAAGTCTCGTGGCCCTCTGTCAGAATCCAGAGTTTCAAGAAGATCGGAGGGGGTCAAAATTTCGGCCAAAAACGACAGTGTTACCCCTTATGTTTTTTTTTCAGGTCAAAACTTTGACATCCGATATCTCGGCTCTGGAAGGGTCTAGAGCCTCCATTTTTGCGCGCTGGTCGAAGTCTCGTGGCCCTCTGTCAGAATCCAGAGTTTCAAGAAGATCGGAGGGGGTCAAAATTTCGGTCAAAAACGACAGTGTTACCCCTTATGTTTTTTTTTTCAGGTCAAAACTTTGACATCCGATATCTCGGCTCTGGAAGGGTCTAGAGCCTCCATTTTTGCGCGCTGGTCGAAGTCTCGTGGCCCTCTGTCAGAATCCAGAGTTTCAAGAAGATCGGAGGGGGTCAAAATTTCGGCCAAAAACGACAGTGTTACCCCTTATGTTTTTTTTTTTCAGGTCAAAACTTTGACATCCGATATCTCGGCTCTGGAAGGGTCTAGAGCCTCCATTTTTGCGCGCTGGTCGAAGTCTCGTGGCCCTCTGTCAGAATCCAAAGTTTCAAGAAGATCGGAGGGGGTCAAAATTTCGGCCAAAAACGACAGTGTTACCCCTTATGTTTTTTTTCTCAGGTCAAAACTTTGACATCCGATATCTCGGCTCTGGAAGGGTCTAGAGCCTCCATTTTTGCGCGCTGGTCGAAGTCTCGTGGCCCTCTGTCAGAATCCAGAGTTTCAAGAAGATCGGAGGGGGTCAAAATTTCGGCCAAAAACGACAGTGTTACCCCTTATGTTTTTTTTTTCAGGTCAAAACTTTGACATCCGATATCTCGGCTCTGGAAGGGTCTAGAGCCTCCATTTTTGCGCGCTGGTCGAAGTCTAGTGGCCCTCTGTCAGAATCCAGAGTTTCAAGAAGATCGGAGGGGGTCAAAATTTCGGCCAAAAACGACAGTGTTACCCCTTATGTTTTTTTTTCAGGTCAAAACTTTGACATCCAATATCTCGGCTCTGAAAGGGTCTAGAGCCTCCATTTTTGCGCGCTGGTCGAAGTCTCGTGGCCCTCTGTCAGAATCCAGAGTTTCAAGAAGATCGGAGGGGGTCAAAATTTCGGCCAAAAACGATAGTGTTACCCCTTATGTTTTTTTTTTCAGGTCCAAACTTTGACATCCGATAACTCGGCTCTGGAAGGGTCTAGAGCCTCCATTTTTGCGCGCTGGTCGAAGTCTCGTGGCCCTCTGTCAGAATCCAGAGTTTCAAGACGATCGGAGGGGGTCAAAATTTTGGCCAAAAACGACAGTGTTACCCCTTGTGTTTTTTTTTCAGGTCAAAACTTTGACATCCGATATCTCGGCTCTGGAAGGGTCTAGAGCCTCCATTTTGCGCGCTGGTCGAAGTCTCGTGGCCCTCTGTCAGAATCCAGAGTTTCAAGAAGATCAGAGGGGGTCAAAATTTCGGCCAAAAACGACAGTGTTACCCCTTATGTTTTTTTTTTCAGGTCAAAACTTTGACATCCGATATCTCGGCTCTGAAAGGGTCTAGAGCCTCCATTTTTGCGCGCTGGTCGAAGTCTCGTGGCCCTCTGTCAGAATCCAGAGTTTCAAGAAGATCGAAGGGGGTCAAAATTTCGGCCAAAAACGACAGTGTTACCCCTTATGTTTTTTTTTTCAGGTCAAAACTTTGACATCCGATATCTCGGCTCTGGAAGGGTCTAGAGCCTCCATTTTTGCGCGCTGGTCGAAGTCTCGTGGCCCTCTGTCAGAATCCAGAGTTTCAAGAAGATCGGAGGGGGTCAAAATTTCGGCCAAAAACGACAGTGTTACCCCTTATGTTTTTTTTTTCAGGTCAAAACTTTGACATCCGATATCTCGGCTCTGGAAGGGTCTAGAGCCTCCATTTTTGCGCGCTGGTCGAAGTCTCGTGGC
This sequence comes from Cyprinella venusta, assembly GCA_038021265.1. Taxonomy (NCBI): domain Eukaryota; kingdom Metazoa; phylum Chordata; class Actinopteri; order Cypriniformes; family Leuciscidae; genus Cyprinella; species Cyprinella venusta. The sequence goes on along the minus strand of CM075873.1, from coordinate 13,558,481 downwards.
CCTCTGTCAGAATCCAGAGTTTCAAGAAGATCGGAGGGGGTCAAAATTTCGGCCAAAAACGACAGTGTTACCCCTTATGTTTTTTTTTCAGGTCAAAACTTTGACATCCGATATCTCGGCTCTGGAAGGGTCTAGAGCCTCCATTTTTGCGCGCTGGTTGAAGTCTCGTGGCCCTCTGTCAGAATCCAGAGTTTCAAGAAGATCGGAGGGGGTCAAAATTTCGGTCAAAAACGACAGTGTTACCCCTTATGTTTTTTTTTCAGGTCAAAACTTTGACATCCGATATCTCGGCTCTGGAAGGGTCTAGAGCCTCCATTTTTGCGCGCTGGTCGAAGTCTCGTGGCCCTCTGTCAGAATCCAGAGTTTCAAGAAGATTGGAGGGGGTCAAAATTTCGGCCAAAAACGACAGTGTTACCCCTTATGTTTTTTTTTCAGGTCAAAACTTTGACATCCGATATCTCGGCTCTGGAAGGGTCTAGAGCCTCCATTTTTGCGCGCTGGTCGAAGTCTCGTGGCCCTCTGTCAGAATCCAGAGTTTCAAGAAGATCGGAGGGGGTCAAAATTTCAGCCAAAAACGACAGTGTTACCCCTTATGTTTTTTTTTCAGGTCCAAAACTTTGACATCCGATATCTCGGCTCTGGAAGGGTCTAGAGCCTCCATTTTTGCGCGCTGGTCGAAGTCTCGTGGCCCTCTGTCAGAATCCAGAGTTTCAAGAAGATCAGAGGGGGTCAAAATTTCGGCCAAAAACGACAGTGTTACCCCTTATGTTTTTTTTTTCAGGTCAAAACTTTGACATCCGATATCTCAGCTCTGGAAGGGTCTAGAGCCTCAATTTTTGCGCGCTGGTCGAAGTCTCGTGGCCCTCTGTCAGAATCCAGAGTTTCAAGAAGATCGGAGGGGGTCAAAATTTCGGCCAAAAACGACAGTGTTACCCCTTATGTTTTTTTTTCAGGTCAAAACTTTGACATCCGATATCTCGGCTCTGGAAGGGTCTAGAGCCTCCATTTTTGCGCGCTGGTCGAAGTCTCGTGGCCCTCTGTCAGAATCCAGAGTTTCAAGAAGATCGGAGGGGGTCAAAATTTCGGCCAAAAACGACAGTGTTACCCCTTATGTTTTTTTTTCAGGTCAAAACTTTGACATCCAATATCTCGGCTCTGAAAGGGTCTAGAGCCTCCATTTTTGCGCGCTGGTCGAAGTCTCGTGGCCCTCTGTCAGAATCCAGAGTTTCAAGAAGATCGGAGGGGGTCAAAATTTCGGCCAAAAACGATAGTGTTACCCCTTATGTTTTTTTTTTCAGGTCCAAACTTTGACATCCGATAACTCGGCTCTGGAAGGGTCTAGAGCCTCCATTTTTGCGCGCTGGTCAAAGTCTCGTGGCCCTCTGTCAGAATCCAGAGTTTCAAGACGATCGGAGGGGGTCAAAATTTTGGCCAAAAACGACAGTGTTACCCCTTGTGTTTTTTTTTCAGGTCAAAACTTTGACATCCGATATCTCGGCTCTGGAAGGGTCTAGAGCCTCCATTTTTGCGCGCTGGTCGAAGTCTCGTGGCCCTCTGTCAGAATCCAGAGTTTCAAGAAGATCAGAGGGGGTCAAAATTTCGGCCAAAAACGACAGTGTTACCCCTTATGTTTTTTTTTTCAGGTCAAAACTTTGACATCCGATATCTCGGCTCTGAAAGGGTCTAGAGCCTCCATTTTTGCGCGCTGGTCGAAGTCTCGTGGCCCTCTGTCAGAATCCAGAGTTTCAAGAAGATCGAAGGGGGTCAAAATTTCGGCCAAAAACGACAGTGTTACCCCTTATGTTTTTTTTTTCAGGTCAAAACTTTGACATCCGATATCTCGGCTCTGGAAGGGTCTAGAGCCTCCATTTTTGCGCGCTGGTCGAAGTCTCGTGGCCCTCTGTCAGAATCCAGAGTTTCAAGAAGATCGGAGGGGGTCAAAATTTCGGCCAAAAACGACAGTGTTACCCCTTATGTTTTTTTTTTCAGGTCAAAACTTTGACATCCGATATCTCGGCTCTGGAAGGGTCTAGAGCCTCCATTTTTGCGCGCTGGTCGAAGTCTCGTGGCCCTCTGTCAGAATCCAGAGTTTCAAGAAGATCGGAGGGGGTCAAAATTTCGGCCAAAAACGACAGTGTTACCCCTTATGTTTTTTTTTCAGGTCAAAACTTTGACATCCGATATCTCGGCTCTGGAAGGGTCTAGAGCCTCCATTTTTGCGCGCTGGTCGAAGTCTCGTGGCCCTCTGTCAGAATCCAGAGTTTCAAGAAGATCGGAGGGGGTCAAAATTTCGGTCAAAAACGACAGTGTTACCCCTTATGTTTTTTTTTTCAGGTCAAAACTTTGACATCCGATATCTCGGCTCTGGAAGGGTCTAGAGCCTCCATTTTTGCGCGCTGGTCGAAGTCTCGTGGCCCTCTGTCAGAATCCAGAGTTTCAAGAAGATCGGAGGGGGTCAAAATTTCGGCCAAAAACGACAGTGTTACCCCTTATGTTTTTTTTTTTCAGGTCAAAACTTTGACATCCGATATCTCGGCTCTGGAAGGGTCTAGAGCCTCCATTTTTGCGCGCTGGTCGAAGTCTCGTGGCCCTCTGTCAGAATCCAAAGTTTCAAGAAGATCGGAGGGGGTCAAAATTTCGGCCAAAAACGACAGTGTTACCCCTTATGTTTTTTTTCTCAGGTCAAAACTTTGACATCCGATATCTCGGCTCTGGAAGGGTCTAGAGCCTCCATTTTTGCGCGCTGGTCGAAGTCTCGTGGCCCTCTGTCAGAATCCAGAGTTTCAAGAAGATCGGAGGGGGTCAAAATTTCGGCCAAAAAAAAAAATGACAGTGTTACCCCTTATGTTTTTTTTTCAGGTCCAAATTTTGACCTTTGATATCTCGGCTCTGGAAGGGTCTAGAGCCTCCATTTTTGCGCGCTGGTCGAAGTCTCGTGGCCCTCTGTCAGAGTCCAGAGTTTCAAGAAGATCGGAGGGGGTCAAAATTTCGGCCAAAAAAAAAAATGACAGTGTTACCCCTTATGTTTTTTTTCAGGTCCAAATTTTGACCTTTGATATCTCGGCTCTGGAAGGGTCTAGAGCCCCAATTTTTGCGCGCTGGTCGAAGTCTCGTGGCCCCCTGTCAAATTCCAGAGTTTCAAGAAGATCGGAGGGAGTCAAAATTTCGGCCAAAAACGACAGTGACCTGAAAAAAAAACATAAGGGGTAACACTGTCGTTTTTGGCCGAAATTTTGACCCCCTCCGATCTTCTTGAAACTCTGGATTCTGACAGAGGGCCACGAGACTTCGACCAGCGCGCAAAAATGGAGGCTCTAGACCCTTCCAGAGCCGAGATATCGGATGTCAAAGTTTTGATCTGAAAAAAAAACATAAGGGGTAACACTGTCGTTTTTGGCCGAAATTTTGACCCCCTCCGATCTTCTTGAAACTCTGGATTCTGACAGAGGGCCACGAGACTTCGACCAGCGCGCAAAAATGGAGGCTCTAGACCCTTCCAGAGCCGAGATATCGGATGTCAAAGTTTTGACCTGAAAAAAAACATAAGGGGTAACACTGTCGTTTTTGGCCGAAATTTTGACCCCCTCCGATCTTCTTGAAACTCTGGATTCTGACAGAGGGCCACGAGACTTTGACCAGCGCGCAAAAATGGAGGCTCTAGACCCTTCCAGAGCCGAGATATAGGATGTCAAAGTTTTGACGTGAAAAAAAAAAACAGAAGGGGTAACACTGTCATTTTTGGCCGAAATTTTGACCCCCTCCGCTCTTCTTGAAACTCTGGACTCTGACAGAGGGCCACGAGACTTCGACCAGCGCGCAAAAATGGAGGCTCTAGACCCTTCCAGAGCCGAGATATCGGATGTCAAAGTTTTGAACTGAAAAAAAAAACATAAGGGGTAACACTGTCGTTTTTGGCCGAAATTTTGACCCCCTCCGATCTTCTTGAAACTCTGGATTCTGACAGAGGGCCACGAGACTTCGACCAGCGCGCAAAAATGGAGGCTCTAGACCCTTCCAGAGCCGAGATATCGGATGTCAAAGTTTTGACCTGAAAAAAAAACATAAGGGGTAACACTGTCGTTTTTGGCCGAAATTTTGACCCCCTCCGATCTTCTTGAAACTCTGGATTCTGACAGAGGGCCACGAGACTTCGACCAGCGCGCAAAAATGGAGGCTCTAGACCCTTCCAGAGCCGAGATATCGGATGTCAAAGTTTTGACCTGAAAAAAAAAAAACATAAGAGGTAACACTGTCGTTTTTGGCCGAAATTTTGACCCCCTCTGATCTTCTTGAAACTCTGGATTCTGACAGAGGGCCACGAGACTTCGACCAGCGCGCAAAAATGGAGGCTCTAGACCCTTCCAGAGCCGAGATATCGGATGTCAAAGTTTTGGACCTGAAAAAAAAACATAAGGGGTAACACTGTCGTTTTTGGCCGAAATTTTGACCCCCTCCGATCTTCTTGAAACTCTGGATTCTGACAGAGGGGCACGAGACATCGACCAGCGCGCAAAAATGGAGGCTCTACACCCTTCCAAAGCCTAGATATCGGATGTCAAAGTTTTGACCTGAAAAAAAAACATAAGGGGTAACACTGTCGTTTTTGGCCGAAATTTTGACCCCCTCCGATCTTCTTGAAACTCTGGATTCTGACAGAGGGCCACGAGACTTCGACCAGCGCGCAAAAATGGAGGCTCTAGACCCTTCCAGAGCCGAGATATCGGATGTCAAAGTTTTGACCTGAAAAAAAAACATAAGGGGTAACACTGTCGTTTTTGGCCGAAATTTTGACCCCCTCCGATCTTCTTGAAACTCTGGATTCTGACAGAGGGCCACGAGACTTCGACCAGCGCGCAAAAATGGAGGCTCTAGACCCTTCCAGAGCCGAGATATCGGATGTCAAAGTTTTGACCTGAGAAAAAAAACATAAGGGGTAACACTGTCGTTTTGGCCGAAATTTTGACCCCCTCCGATCTTCTTGAAACTCTGGATTCTGACAGAGGGCCTTGAGACTTCGACCAGCGCGCAAAAATGGAGGCTCTAGACCCTTCCAGAGTCGAGATATCGGATGTCAAATTTTGACCTGAAAAAAAAAACATAAGGGGTAACACTGTCGTTTTTGGCCGAAATTTTGACCCCCTCCGATCTTCTTGAAACTCTGGATTCTGACAGAGGGCCACGAAACTTCGACCAGCGCGCAAAAATGGAGGCTCTAGACCCTTCCAGAGCCGAGATATCGGATGTCAAAGTTTTGACCTGAAAAAAAAAAACATAAGGGGTAACACTGTCGTTTTTGGCTGAAATTTGGACCCCCTCCGATCTTCTTGAAACTCTGGATTCTGACAGAGGGCCACGAGACTTCGACCAGCGCGCAAAAATGGAGGCTCTAGACCCTTCCAGAGCCGAGATATCGGATGTCAAAGTTTTGACCTGAAAAAAAAAACATAAGGGGTAACACTGTCATTTTTGGCCGAAATTTTGACCCCCTCCGATCTTCTTGAAACTCTGGATTCTGACAGAGGGCCACGAGACTTCGACCAGCGCGCAAAAATGGAGGCTCTAGACCCTTCCAGAGCCGAGATATCGGATGTCAAAGTTTTGACCTGAAAAAAAAAACATAAGAGGTAACACTGTCGTTTTTGGCCGAAAATTTGACCCCCTCTGATCTTCTTGAAACTCTGGATTCTGACAGAGGGCCACGAGACTTCGACCAGCGCGCAAAAATGGAGGCTCTAGACCCTTCCAGAGCCGAGATATCGGATGTCAAAGTTTTGGACCTGAAAAAAAAAACATAAGGGGTAACACTGTCGTTTTTGGCCAAAATTTTGACCCCCTCCGATCTTCTTGAAACTCTGGATTCTGACAGAGGGCCACGAGACTTCGACCAGCGCGCAAAAATGGAGGCTCTAGACCCTTCCAGAGCCGAGATATCGGATGTCAAAGTTTTGACCTGAAAAAAAAACATAAGGGGTAACACTGTCGTTTTTGGCCGAAATTTTGACCCCCTCCGATCTTCTTGAAACTCTGGATTCTGACAGAGGGCCACGAGACTTCGACCAGCGCGCAAAAATGGAGGCTCTAGACCCTTCCAGAGCCGAGATATCGGATGTCAAAGTTTTGACCTGAAAAAAAAACATAAGGGGTAACACTGTCGTTTTTGGCCGAAATTTTGACCCCCTCTGATCTTCTTGAAACTCTGGATTCTGACAGAGGGCCACGAGACTTCGACCAGCGCGCAAAAATGGAGGCTCTAGACCCTTCCAGAGCCGAGATATCGGATGTCAAAGTTTTGACCTGAGAAAAAAAACATAAGGGGTAACACTGTCGTTTTGGCCGAAATTTTGACCCCCTCCGATCTTCTTGAAACTCTGGATTCTGACAGAGGGCCACGAGACTTCGACCAGCGCGCAAAAATGGAGGCTCTAGACCCTTCCAGAGCCGAGATATCGGATGTCAAAGTTTTGACCTGAAAAAAAAACATAAGGGGTAACACTGTCATTTTTTTTTTTGGCCGAAATTTTGACCCCCTCCGATCTTCTTGAAACTCTGGATTCTGACAGAGGGCCACGAGACTTCGACCAGCGCGCAAAAATGGAGGCTCTAGACCCTTCCAGAGCCGAGATATCGGATGTCAAAGTTTTGACCTGAGAAAAAAAACATAAGGGGTAACACTGTCGTTTTTGGCCGAAATTTTGACCCCCTCCGATCTTCTTGAAACTCTGGATTCTGACAGAGGGCCACGAGACTTCGACCAGCGCGCAAAAATGGAGGCTCTAGATCCTTCCAGAGCCGAGATATCGGATGTCAAAGTTTTGACCTGGAAAAAAAAAACATAAGGGGTAACACTGTCGTTTTTGGCTGAAATTTTGACCCCCTCCGATCTTCTTGAAACTCTGGATTCTGACAGAGGGCCACGAGACTTCGACCAGCGCGCAAAAATGGAGGCTCTAGACCCTTCCAGAGCCGAGATATCGGATGTCAAAGTTTTGACCTGAAAAAAAAAACATAAGGGGTAACACTGTCGTTTTTGGCCGAAATTTTGACCCCCTCCGATCTTCTTGAAACTCTGGATTCTGACAGAGGGCCACGAGACTTCGACCAGCGCGCAAAAATGGAGGCTCTAGACCCTTCCAGAGCCGAGATATCGGATGTCAAAGTTTTGACCTGAAAAAAAAAACATAAGAGGTAACACTGTCGTTTTTGGCCGAAATTTTGACCCCCTCTGATCTTCTTGAAACTCTGGATTCTGACAGAGGGCCACGAGACTTCGACCAGCGCGCAAAAATGTAGGCTCTAGACCCTTCCAGAGCCGAGATATCGGATGTCAAAGTTTTGACCTGAAAAAAAAAACATAAGGGGTAACACTGTCGTTTTTGGCCGAAATTTTGACCCCCTCCGATCTTCTTGAAACTCTGGATTCTGACAGAGGGCCACGAGACTTCGACCAGCGCGCAAAAATGGAGGCTCTAGACCCTTCCAGAGCCGAGATATCGGATGTCAAAGTTTTGACCTGAGAAAAAAAACATAAGGGGTAACACTGTCGTTTTGGCCGAAATTTTGACCCCCTCCGATCTTCTTGAAACTCTGGATTCTGACAGAGGGCCTTGAGACTTCGACCAGCGCGCAAAAATGGAGGCTCTAGACCCTTCCAGAGCCGAGATATCGGATGTCAAAGTTTTGACCTGAAAAAAAAAACATAAGGGGTAACACTGTCGTTTTTGGCCGAAATTTTGACCCCCTCCGATCTTCTTGAAACTCTGGATTCTGACAGAGGGCCACGAAACTTCGACCAGCGCGCAAAAATGGAGGCTCTAGACCCTTCCAGAGCCTAGATATCGGATGTCAAAGTTTTGACCTGAAAAAAAAAAACATAAGGGGTAACACTGTCGTTTTTGGCTGAAATTTGGACCCCCTCCGATCTTCTTGAAACTCTGGATTCTGACAGAGGGCCACGAGACTTCGACCAGCGCGCAAAAATGGAGGCTCTAGACCCTTCCAGAGCCGAGATATCGGATGTCAAAGTTTTGACCTGAAAAAAAAAACATAAGGGGTAACACTGTCATTTTTGGCCGAAATTTTGACCCCCTCCGATCTTCTTGAAACTCTGGATTCTGACAGAGGGCCACGAGACTTCGACCAGCGCGCAAAAATTGAGGCTCTAGACCCTTCCAGAGCCGAGATATCGGATGTCAAAGTTTTGACCTGAAAAAAAAAACATAAGAGGTAACACTGTCGTTTTTGGCCGAAAATTTGACCCCCTCTGATCTTCTTGAAACTCTGGATTCTGACAGAGGGCCACGAGACTTCGACCAGCGCGCAAAAATGGAGGCTCTAGACCCTTCCAGAGCCGAGATATCGGATGTCAAAGTTTTGGACCTGAAAAAAAAAACATAAGGGGTAACACTGTCGTTTTTGGCCAAAATTTTGACCCCCTCCGATCTTCTTGAAACTCTGGATTCTGACAGAGGGCCACGAGACTTCGACCAGCGCGCAAAAATGGAGGCTCTAGACCCTTCCAGAGCCGAGATATCGGATGTCAAAGTTTTGACCTGAAAAAAAAACATAAGGGGTAACACTGTCGTTTTTGGCCGAAATTTTGACCCCCTCCGATCTTCTTGAAACTCTGGATTCTGACAGAGGGCCACGAGACTTCGACCAGCGCGCAAAAATGGAGGCTCTAGACCCTTCCAGAGCCGAGATATCGGATGTCAAAGTTTTGACCTGAAAAAAAAACATAAGGGGTAACACTGTCGTTTTTGGCCGAAATTTTGACCCCCTCTGATCTTCTTGAAACTCTGGATTCTGACAGAGGGCCACGAGACTTCGACCAGCGCGCAAAAATGGAGGCTCTAGACCCTTCCAGAGCCGAGATATCGGATGTCAAAGTTTTGACCTGAGAAAAAAAACATAAGGGGTAACACTGTCGTTTTGGCCGAAATTTTGACCCCCTCCGATCTTCTTGAAACTCTGGATTCTGACAGAGGGCCACGAGACTTCGACCAGCGCGCAAAAATGGAGGCTCTAGACCCTTCCAGAGCCGAGATATCGGATGTCAAAGTTTTGACCTGAAAAAAAAACATAAGGGGTAACACTGTCATTTTTTTTTTTTGGCCGAAATTTTGACCCCCTCCGATCTTCTTGAAACTCTGGATTCTGACAGAGGGCCACGAGACTTCGACCAGCGCGCAAAAATGGAGGCTCTAGACCCTTCCAGAGCCGAGATATCGGATGTCAAAGTTTTGACCTGAGAAAAAAAACATAAGGGGTAACACTGTCGTTTTTGGCCGAAATTTTGACCCCCTCCGATCTTCTTGAAACTCTGGATTCTGACAGAGGGCCACGAGACTTCGACCAGCGCGCAAAAATGGAGGCTCTAGATCCTTCCAGAGCCGAGATATCGGATGTCAAAGTTTTGACCTGGAAAAAAAAACATAAGGGGTAACACTGTCGTTTTTGGCTGAAATTTTGACCCCCTCCGATCTTCTTGAAACTCTGGATTCTGACAGAGGGCCACGAGACTTCGACCAGCGCGCAAAAATGGAGGCTCTAGACCCTTCCAGAGCCGAGATATCGGATGTCAAAGTTTTGACCTGAAAAAAAAAAACATAAGGGGTAACACTGTCGTTTTTGGCCGAAATTTTGACCCCCTCCGATCTTCTTGAAACTCTGGATTCTGACAGAGGGCCACGAGACTTCGACCAGCGCGCAAAAATGGAGGCTCTAGACCCTTCCAGAGCCGAGATATCGGATGTCAAAGTTTTGACCTGAAAAAAAAAAACATAAGAGGTAACACTGTCGTTTTTGGCCGAAATTTTGACCCCCTCTGATCTTCTTGAAACTCTGGATTCTGACAGAGGGCCACGAGACTTCGACCAGCGCGCAAAAATGGAGGCTCTAGACCCTTCCAGAGCCGAGATATCGGATGTCAAAGTTTTGACCTGAAAAAAAAAACATAAGGGGTAACACTGTCGTTTTTGGCCGAAATTTTGACCCCCTCCGATCTTCTTGAAACTCTGGATTCTGACAGAGGGCCACGAGACTTCGACCAGCGCGCAAAAATGGAGGCTCTAGACCCTTCCAGAGCCGAGATATCGGATGTCAAAGTTTTGACCTGAAAAAAAAAAACATAAGGGGTAACACTGTCGTTTTTGGCCGAAATTTTGACCCCCTCCGATCTTTTTGAAACTCTGGATTCTGACAGAGGGCCACGAGACTTCGACCAGCGCGCAAAAATGGAGGCTCTAGACCCTTCCAGAGCCGAGATATCGGATGTCAAAGTTTTGACCTGAAAAAAAAACATAAGGGGTAACACTGTAGTTTTTGGCCGAAATTTTGACCCCCTCCGATCTTCTTGAAACTCTGGATTCTGACAGAGGGCCACGAGACTTCGACCAGCGCGCAAAAATGGAGGCTCTAGACCCTTCCAGAGCCGAGATATCGGATGTCAAAGTTTTGACCTGAAAAAAAAAACATAAGGGGTAACACTGTCGTTTTTGGCCGAAATTTTGACCCCCTCCGATCTTCTTGAAACTCTGGATTCTGACAGAGGGCCACGAGACTTCGACCAGCGCGCAAAAATGGAGGCTCTAGACCCTTCCAGAGCCGAGATATCGGATGTCAAAGTTTTGACCTGAAAAAAAAACATAAGGGGTAACACTGTCGTTTTTGGCCGAAATTTTGACCCCCTTCGATCTTCTTGAAACTCTGGATTCTGACAGAGGGCCACGAGACTTCGACCAGCGCGCAAAAATGGAGGCTCTAGACCCTTCCAGAGCCGAGATATCGGATGTCAAAGTTTTGACCTGAAAAAAAAAACATAAGGGGTAACACTGTCGTTTTTGGCCGAAATTTTGACCCCCTCCGATCTTCTTGAAACTCTGGATTCTGACAGAGGGCCACGAGACTTCGACCAGCGCGCAAAAATGGAGGCTCTAGACCCTTCCAGAGCCGAGATATCGGATGTCAAAGTTTTGACCTGAAAAAAAAAACATAAGGGGTAACACTGTCGTTTTTGGCCGAAATTTTGACCCCCTCCGATCTTCTTGAAACTCTAGATTCTGACAGAGGGCCACGAGACTTCGACCAGCGCGTAAAAATGGAGGCTCTAGACCCTTCCAGAGCCGAGATATCGGATGTCAAAGTTTTGACCTGAAAAAAAAAACATAAGGGGTAACACTGTCGTTTTTGGCCGAAATTTTGACCCCCTCCGATCTTCTTGAAACTCTGGATTCTGACAGAGGGCCACGAGACTTCGACCAGCGCGCAAAAATGGAGGCTCTAGACCCTTCCAGAGCCGAGATATCGGATGTCAAAGTTTTGACCTGAAAAAAAAAACATAAGGGGTAACACTGTCGTTTTTGGCCGAAATTTTGACCCCCTTCGATCTTCTTGGAACTCTGGATTCTGACAGAGGGCCACGAGACTTCGACCAGCGCGCAAAAATGGAGGCTCTAGACCCTTCCAGAGCCGAGATATCGGATGTCAAAGTTTTGACCTGAAAAAAAAACATAAGGGGTAACACTGTCGTTTTTGGCCGAAATTTTGACCCCCTCTGATCTTCTTGAAACTCTGGATTCTGACAGAGGGCCACGAGACTTCGACCAGCGCGCAAAAATGGAGGCTCTAGACCCTTCCAGAGCCGAGATATCGGATGTCAAAGTTTTGACCTGAAAAAAAAACATAAGGGGTAACACTGTCATTTTTGGACGAAATTTTGACCCCCTCCGATCTTCTTGAAACTCTGGATTCTGACAGAGGGCCACGAGACTTCGACCAGCGCGTAAAAATGGAGGCTCTAGACCCTTCCAGAGCCGAGATATCGGATGTCAAAGTTTCGACCTGAAAAAAAAACATAAGGGGTAACACTGTCGTTTTTGGCCGAAATTTTGACCCCCTCCGATCTTCTTGAAACTCTGGATTCTGACAGAGGGCCACGAGACTTCGACCAGCGCGCAAAAATGGAGGCTCTAGACCCTTCCAGAGCCGAGATATCGGATGTCAAAGTTTTGACCTGAGAAAAAAAACATAAGGGGTAACACTGTCATTTTTGGACGAAATTTTGACCCCCTCCGATCTTCTTGAAACTCTGGATTCTGACAGAGGGCCACGAGACTTCGACCAGCGCGTAAAAATGGAGGCTCTAGACCCTTCCAGAGCCGAGATATCGGATGTCAAAGTTTCGACCTGAAAAAAAAACATAAGGGGTAACACTGTCGTTTTTGGCCGAAATTTTGACCCCCTCCGATCTTCTTGAAACTCTGGATTCTGACAGAGGGCCACGAGACTTCGACCAGCGCGCAAAAATGGAGGCTCTAGACCCTTCCAGAGCCGAGATATCGGATGTCAAAGTTTTGACCTGAGAAAAAAAACATAAGGGGTAACACTGTCGTTTTTGGCCGAAATTTTGACCCCCTCCGATCTTCTTGAAACTCTGGATTCTGACAGAGGGCCACGAGACTTCGACCAGCGCGCAAAAATGGAGGCTCTAGACCCTTCCAGAGCCGAGATATCGGATGTCAAAGTTTTGACCTGAAAAAAAAAACATAAGGGGTAACACTGTCGTTTTTGGCCGAAATTTTGACCCCCTCCGATCTTCTTGAAACTCTGGATTCTGACAGAGGGCCACGAGACTTCGACCAGCGCGCAAAAATGGAGGCTCTAGATCCTTCCAGAGCCGAGATATCGGATGTCAAAGTTTTGACCTGAAAAAAAAAACATAAGGGGTAACACTGTCGTTTTTGGCCGAAATTTTGACCCCCTCCGATCTTCTTGAAACTCTGGATTCTGACAGAGGGCCACGAGACTTCGACCAGCGCGCAAAAATGGAGGCTCTAGACCCTTCCAGAGCCGAGATATCGGATGTCAAAGTTTTGATCTGAAAAAAAAACATAAGGGGTAACACTGTCGTTTTTGGCCGAAATTTTGACCCCCTCCGATCTTCTTGAAACTCTGGATTCTGACAGAGGGCCACGAGACTTCGACCAGGGCGCAAAAATGGAGGCTCTAGACCCTTCCAGAGCCGAGATATCGGATGTCAAAGTTTCGACCTGAAAAAAAAACATAAGGGGTAACACTGTCGTTTTTGGCCAAAATTTTGACCCCCTCCGATCTTCTTGAAACTCTGGATTCTGACAGAGGGCCACGAGACTTCGACCAGCGCGCAAAAATGGAGGCTCTAGACCCTTCCAGAGCCGAGATATCGGATGTCAAAGTTTTGACCTGAGAAAAAAAACATAAGGGGTAACACTGTCGTTTTTGGCCGAAATTTTGACCCCCTCCGATCTTCTTGAAACTCTGGATTCTGACAGAGGGCCACGAGACTTCGACCAGCGCGCAAAAATGGAGGCTCTAGACCCTTCCAGAGCCGAGATATCGGATGTCAAAGTTTTGACCTGAAAAAAAAAACATAAGGGGTAACACTGTCGTTTTTGGCCGAAATTTTGACCCCCTCCGATCTTCTTGAAACTCTGGATTCTGACAGAGGGCCACGAGACTTCGACCAGCGCGCAAAAATGGAGGCTCTAGATCCTTCCAGAGCCGAGATATCGGATGTCAAAGTTTTGACCTGAAAAAAAAAAACATAAGGGGTAACACTGTCGTTTTTGGCCGAAATTTTGACCCCCTCCGATCTTCTTGAAACTCTGGATTCTGACAGAGGGCCACGAGACTTCGACCAGCGCGCAAAAATGGAGGCTCTAGACCCTTCCAGAGCCGAGATATCGGATGTCAAAGTTTTGATCTGAAAAAAAAACATAAGGGGTAACACTGTCGTTTTTGGCCGAAATTTTGACCCCCTCCGATCTTCTTGAAACTCTGGATTCTGACAGAGGGCCACGAGACTTCGACCAGGGCGCAAAAATGGAGGCTCTAGACCCTTCCAGAGCCGAGATATCGGATGTCAAAGTTTTGACCTGAAAGAAAACATAAGGGGTAACACTGTCGTTTTTGGCCGAAATTTTGACCCCCTCCGATCTTCTTGAAACTCTGGATTCTGACAGAGGGCCACGAGACTTCGACCAGCGCGCAAAAATGGAGGCTCTAGACCCTTCCAGAGCCGAGATATCGGATGTCAAAGTTTTTACCTGAGAAAAAAAACATAAGGGGTAACACTGTCGTTTTGGCCGAAATTTTGACCCCCTCCGATCTTCTTGAAACTCTGGATTCTGACAGAGGGCCACGAGACTTCGACCAGCGCGCAAAAATGGAGGCTCTAGACCCTTCCAGAGCCGAGATATCGGATGTCAAAGTTTTGACCTGAAAAAAAAACATAAGGGGTAACACTGTCGTTTTTGGCCGAAATTTTGACCCCCTCCGATCTTCTTGAAACTCTGGATTCTGACAGAGGGCCACGAGACTTCGACCAGCGCGCAAAAATGGAGGCTCTAGACCCTTCCAGAGCCGAGATATCGGATGTCAAAGTTTTGACCTGAAAAAAAAAACATAAGGGGTATCACTGTCGTTTTTGGCTGAAATTTTGACCCCCTCCGATCTTCTTGAAACTCTGGATTCTGACAGAGGGCCACGAGACTTCGACCAGCGCGCAAAAATGGAGGCTCTAGACCCTTCCAGAGCCGAGATATCGGATGTCAAAGTTTTGACCTGAAAAAAAAAACATAAGGGGTAACACTGTCGTTTTTGGCCGAAATTTTGACCCCCTCCGATCTTCTTGAAACTCTGGATTCTGACAGAGGGCCACGAGACTTCGACCAGCGCGCAAAAATGGAGGCTCTAGACCCTTCCAGAGCCGAGATATCGGATGTCAAAGTTTTGACCCGAAAAAAAAAAAACATAAGAGGTAACACTGTCGTTTTTGGCCGAAATTTTGACCCCCTCCGATCTTCTTGAAACTCTGGATTCTGACAGAGGGCCACGAGACTTCGACCAGCGCGCAAAAATGGAGGCTCTAGACCCTTCCAGAGCCGAGATATCGGATGTCAAAGTTTTGACCTGAAAAAAAAAACATAAGGGGTAACACTGTCGTTTTTGGCCGAAATTTTGACCCCCTCCGATCTTCTTGAAACTCTGGATTCTGACAGAGGGCCACGAGACTTCGACCAGCGCGCAAAAATGGAGGCTCTAGACCCTTCCAGAGCCGAGATATCGGATGTCAAAGTTTTGACCTGAGAAAAAAAACATAAGGGGTAACACTGTCGTTTTGGCCGAAATTTTGACCCCCTCCGATCTTCTTGAAACTCTGGATTCTGACAGAGGGCCACGAGACTTCGACCAGCGCGCAAAAATGGAGGCTCTAGACCCTTCCAGAGCCGAGATATCGGATGTCAAAGTTTTGACCTGAAAAAAAAACATAAGGGGTAACACTGTCATTTTTTTTTTTTGGCCGAAATTTTGACCCCCTCCGATCTTCTTGAAACTCTGAATTCTGACAGAGGGCCACGAGACTTCGACCAGCGCGCAAAAATGGAGGCTCTAGACCCTTCCAGAGCCGAGATATCGGATGTCAAAGTTTTGACCTGAGAAAAGAAACATAAGGGGTAACACTGTCGTTTTTGGCCGAAATTTTGACCCCCTCCGATCTTCTTGAAACTCTGGATTCTGACAGAGGGCCACGAGACTTCGACCAGCGCGCAAAAATGGAGGCTCTAGACCCTTCCAGAGCCGAGATATCGGATGTCAAAGTTTTGACCTGAAAAAAAAAACATAAGGGGTAACACTGTCATTTTTGGCCGAAATTTTGACCCCCTCCGATCTTCTTGAAACTCTGGATTCTGACAGAGGGCCACGAGACTTCGACCAGCGCGCAAAAATGGAGGCTCTAGACCCTTCCAGAGCCGAGATATCGGATTTCAAAGTTTTGACCTGAAAAAAAAAACATAAGGGGTAACACTGTCGTTTTTGGCCGAAATTTTGACCCCTCCGATCTTCTTGAAACTCTGGATTCTGACAGAGGGCCACGAGACTTCGACCAGCGCGCAAAAATGGAGGCTCTAGACCCTTCCAGAGCCGAGATATCGGATGTCAAAGTTTTTACCTGAGAAAAAAAACATAAGGGGTAACACTGTCGTTTTGGCCGAAATTTTGACCCCCTCCGATCTTCTTGAAACTCTGGATTCTGACAGAGGGCCACGAGACTTCGACCAGCGCGCAAAAATGGAGGCTCTAGACCCTTCCAGAGCCGAGATATCGGATGTCAAAGTTTTGACCTGAAAAAAAAAACATAAGGGGTAACACTGTCGTTTTTGGCCGAAATTTTGACCCCCTCCAATCTTCTTGAAACTCTGGATTCTGACAGAGGGCCACGAGACTTCGACCAGCGCGCAAAAATGGAGGCTCTAGACCCTTCCAGAGCCGAGATATCGGATGTCAAAGTTTTGACCTGAAAAAAAAAAAACATAAGGGGTAACACTGTCGTTTTTGGTTGAAATTTTGACCCCCTCCGATCTTCTTGAAACTCTGGATTCTGACAGAGGGCCACGAGACTTCGACCAGCGCGCAAAAATGGAGGCTCTAGACCCTTCCAGAGCCGAGATATCGGATGTCAAAGTTTTGACCTGAAAAAAAAAACATAAGGGGTAACACTGTCGTTTTTGGCCGAAATTTTGACCCCCTCCGATCTTCTTGAAACTCTGGATTCTGACAGAGGGCCACGAGACTTCGACCAGCGCGCAAAAATGGAGGCTCTAGACCCTTCCAGAGCCGAGATATCGGATGTCAAAGTTTTGACCTGAAAAAAAAAAACATAAGAGGTAACACTGTCGTTTTTGGCCGAAATTTTGACCCCCTCTGATCTTCTTGAAACTCTGGATTCTGACAGAGGGCCACGAGACTTCGACCAGCGCGCAAAAATGGAGGCTCTAGACCCTTCCAGAGCCGAGATATCGGATGTCAAAGTTTTGGACCTGAAAAAAAAAAACATAAGGGGTAACACTGTCGTTTTTGGCCGAAATTTTGACCCCCTCCGATCTTCTTGAAACTCTGGATTCTGACAGAGGGCCACGAGACTTCGACCAGCGCGCAAAAATGGAGGCTCTAGACCCTTCCAGAGCCGAGATATCGGATGTCAAAGTTTTGACCTGAAAAAAAAACATAAGGGGTAACACTGTCGTTTTTGGCCGAAATTTTGACCCCCTCCGATCTTCTTGAAACTCTGGATTCTGACAGAGGGCCACGAGACTTCGACCAGCGCGCAAAAATGGAGGCTCTAGACCCTTCCAGAGCCGAGATATCGGATGTCAAAGTTTTGACCTGAGAAAAAAAACATAAGGGGTAACACTGTCGTTTTGGCCGAAATTTTGACCCCCTCCGATCTTCTTGAAACTCTGGATTCTGACAGAGGGCCACGAGACTTCGACCAGCGCGCAAAAATGGAGGCTCTAGACCCTTCCAGAGCCGAGATATCGGATGTCAAAGTTTTGACCTGAAAAAAAAACATAAGGGGTAACACTGTCATTTTTTTTTTTGGCCGAAATTTTGACCCCCTCCGATCTTCTTGAAACTCTGGATTCTGACAGAGGGCCACGAGACTTCGACCAGCGCGCAAAAATGGAGGCTCTAGACCCTTCCAGAGCCGAGATATCGGATGTCAAAGTTTTGACCTGAGAAAAAAAACATAAGGGGTAACACTGTCGTTTTTGGCCGAAATTTTGACCCCCTCCGATCTTCTTGAAACTCTGGATTCTGACAGAGGGCCACGAGACTTCGACCAGCGCGCAAAAATGGAGGCTCTAGACCCTTCCAGAGCCGAGATATCGGATGTCAAAGTTTTGACCTGGAAAAAAAAAACATAAGGGGTAACACTGTCGTTTTTGGCCGAAATTTTGACCCCCTCCGATCTTCTTGAAACTCTGGATTCTGACAGAGGGCCACGAGACTTCGACCAGCGCGCAAAAATGGAGGCTCTAGACCCTTCCAGAGCCGAGATATCGGATGTCAAAGTTTTGACCTGAAAAAAAAAACATAAGGGGTAACACTGTCGTTTTTGGCCGAAATTTTGACCCCCTCCGATCTTCTTGAAACTCTGGATTCTGACAGAGGGCCACGAGACTTCGACCAGCGCGCAAAAATGGAGGCTCTACACCCTTCCAAAGCCTAGATATCGGATGTCAAAGTTTTGACCTGAAAAAAAAACATAAGGGGTAACACTGTCGTTTTTGGCCGAAATTTTGACCCCCTCCGATCTTCTTGAAACTCTGGATTCTGACAGAGGGCCACGAGACTTCGACCAGCGCGCAAAAATGGAGGCTCTAGACCCTTCCAGAGCCGAGATATCGGATGTCAAAGTTTTGACCTGAAAAAAAAACATAAGGGGTAACACTGTCGTTTTTGGCCGAAATTTTGACCCCCTCCGATCTTCTTGAAACTCTGGATTCTGACAGAGGGCCACGAGACTTCGACCAGCGCGCAAAAATGGAGGCTCTAGACCCTTCCAGAGCCGAGATATCGGATGTCAAAGTTTTGACCTGAGAAAAAAAACATAAGGGGTAACACTGTCGTTTTGGCCGAAATTTTGACCCCCTCCGATCTTCTTGAAACTCTGGATTCTGACAGAGGGCCTTGAGACTTCGACCAGCGCGCAAAAATGGAGGCTCTAGACCCTTCCAGAGTCGAGATATCGGATGTCAAATTTTGACCTGAAAAAAAAAACATAAGGGGTAACACTGTCGTTTTTGGCCGAAATTTTGACCCCCTCCGATCTTCTTGAAACTCTGGATTCTGACAGAGGGCCACGAAACTTCGACCAGCGCGCAAAAATGGAGGCTCTAGACCCTTCCAGAGCCGAGATATCGGATGTCAAAGTTTTGACCTGAAAAAAAAAAACATAAGGGGTAACACTGTCGTTTTTGGCTGAAATTTGGACCCCCTCCGATCTTCTTGAAACTCTGGATTCTGACAGAGGGCCACGAGACTTCGACCAGCGCGCAAAAATGGAGGCTCTAGACCCTTCCAGAGCCGAGATATCGGATGTCAAAGTTTTGACCTGAAAAAAAAAACATAAGGGGTAACACTGTCATTTTTGGCCGAAATTTTGACCCCCTCCGATCTTCTTGAAACTCTGGATTCTGACAGAGGGCCACGAGACTTCGACCAGCGCGCAAAAATGGAGGCTCTAGACCCTTCCAGAGCCGAGATATCGGATGTCAAAGTTTTGACCTGAAAAAAAAAACATAAGAGGTAACACTGTCGTTTTTGGCCGAAAATTTGACCCCCTCTGATCTTCTTGAAACTCTGGATTCTGACAGAGGGCCACGAGACTTCGACCAGCGCGCAAAAATGGAGGCTCTAGACCCTTCCAGAGCCGAGATATCGGATGTCAAAGTTTTGGACCTGAAAAAAAAAACATAAGGGGTAACACTGTCGTTTTTGGCCAAAATTTTGACCCCCTCCGATCTTCTTGAAACTCTGGATTCTGACAGAGGGCCACGAGACTTCGACCAGCGCGCAAAAATGGAGGCTCTAGACCCTTCCAGAGCCGAGATATCGGATGTCAAAGTTTTGACCTGAAAAAAAAACATAAGGGGTAACACTGTCGTTTTTGGCCGAAATTTTGACCCCCTCCGATCTTCTTGAAACTCTGGATTCTGACAGAGGGCCACGAGACTTCGACCAGCGCGCAAAAATGGAGGCTCTAGACCCTTCCAGAGCCGAGATATCGGATGTCAAAGTTTTGACCTGAAAAAAAAACATAAGGGGTAACACTGTCGTTTTTGGCCGAAATTTTGACCCCCTCTGATCTTCTTGAAACTCTGGATTCTGACAGAGGGCCACGAGACTTCGACCAGCGCGCAAAAATGGAGGCTCTAGACCCTTCCAGAGCCGAGATATCGGATGTCAAAGTTTTGACCTGAGAAAAAAAACATAAGGGGTAACACTGTCGTTTTGGCCGAAATTTTGACCCCCTCCGATCTTCTTGAAACTCTGGATTCTGACAGAGGGCCACGAGACTTCGACCAGCGCGCAAAAATGGAGGCTCTAGACCCTTCCAGAGCCGAGATATCGGATGTCAAAGTTTTGACCTGAAAAAAAAACATAAGGGGTAACACTGTCATTTTTTTTTTTTGGCCGAAATTTTGACCCCCTCCGATCTTCTTGAAACTCTGGATTCTGACAGAGGGCCACGAGACTTCGACCAGCGCGCAAAAATGGAGGCTCTAGACCCTTCCAGAGCCGAGATATCGGATGTCAAAGTTTTGACCTGAGAAAAAAAACATAAGGGGTAACACTGTCGTTTTTGGCCGAAATTTTGACCCCCTCCGATCTTCTTGAAACTCTGGATTCTGACAGAGGGCCACGAGACTTCGACCAGCGCGCAAAAATGGAGGCTCTAGATCCTTCCAGAGCCGAGATATCGGATGTCAAAGTTTTGACCTGGAAAAAAAAAACATAAGGGGTAACACTGTCGTTTTTGGCTGAAATTTTGACCCCCTCCGATCTTCTTGAAACTCTGGATTCTGACAGAGGGCCACGAGACTTCGACCAGCGCGCAAAAATGGAGGCTCTAGACCCTTCCAGAGCCGAGATATCGGATGTCAAAGTTTTGACCTGAAAAAAAAAACATAAGGGGTAACACTGTCGTTTTTGGCCGAAATTTTGACCCCCTCCGATCTTCTTGAAACTCTGGATTCTGACAGAGGGCCACGAGACTTCGACCAGCGCGCAAAAATGGAGGCTCTAGACCCTTCCAGAGCCGAGATATCGGATGTCAAAGTTTTGACCTGAAAAAAAAAACATAAGAGGTAACACTGTCGTTTTTGGCCGAAATTTTGACCCCCTCTGATCTTCTTGAAACTCTGGATTCTGACAGAGGGCCACGAGACTTCGACCAGCGCGCAAAAATGTAGGCTCTAGACCCTTCCAGAGCCGAGATATCGGATGTCAAAGTTTTGACCTGAAAAAAAAAACATAAGGGGTAACACTGTCGTTTTTGGCCGAAATTTTGACCCCCTCCGATCTTCTTGAAACTCTGGATTCTGACAGAGGGCCACGAGACTTCGACCAGCGCGCAAAAATGGAGGCTCTAGACCCTTCCAGAGCCGAGATATCGGATGTCAAAGTTTTGACCTGAGAAAAAAAACATAAGGGGTAACACTGTCGTTTTGGCCGAAATTTTGACCCCCTCCGATCTTCTTGAAACTCTGGATTCTGACAGAGGGCCTTGAGACTTCGACCAGCGCGCAAAAATGGAGGCTCTAGACCCTTCCAGAGCCGAGATATCGGATGTCAAAGTTTTGACCTGAAAAAAAAAACATAAGGGGTAACACTGTCGTTTTTGGCCGAAATTTTGACCCCCTCCGATCTTCTTGAAACTCTGGATTCTGACAGAGGGCCACGAAACTTCGACCAGCGCGCAAAAATGGAGGCTCTAGACCCTTCCAGAGCCTAGATATCGGATGTCAAAGTTTTGACCTGAAAAAAAAAAACATAAGGGGTAACACTGTCGTTTTTGGCTGAAATTTGGACCCCCTCCGATCTTCTTGAAACTCTGGATTCTGACAGAGGGCCACGAGACTTCGACCAGCGCGCAAAAATGGAGGCTCTAGACCCTTCCAGAGCCGAGATATCGGATGTCAAAGTTTTGACCTGAAAAAAAAAACATAAGGGGTAACACTGTCATTTTTGGCCGAAATTTTGACCCCCTCCGATCTTCTTGAAACTCTGGATTCTGACAGAGGGCCACGAGACTTCGACCAGCGCGCAAAAATTGAGGCTCTAGACCCTTCCAGAGCCGAGATATCGGATGTCAAAGTTTTGACCTGAAAAAAAAAACATAAGAGGTAACACTGTCGTTTTTGGCCGAAAATTTGACCCCCTCTGATCTTCTTGAAACTCTGGATTCTGACAGAGGGCCACGAGACTTCGACCAGCGCGCAAAAATGGAGGCTCTAGACCCTTCCAGAGCCGAGATATCGGATGTCAAAGTTTTGGACCTGAAAAAAAAAACATAAGGGGTAACACTGTCGTTTTTGGCCAAAATTTTGACCCCCTCCGATCTTCTTGAAACTCTGGATTCTGACAGAGGGCCACGAGACTTCGACCAGCGCGCAAAAATGGAGGCTCTAGACCCTTCCAGAGCCGAGATATCGGATGTCAAAGTTTTGACCTGAAAAAAAAACATAAGGGGTAACACTGTCGTTTTTGGCCGAAATTTTGACCCCCTCCGATCTTCTTGAAACTCTGGATTCTGACAGAGGGCCACGAGACTTCGACCAGCGCGCAAAAATGGAGGCTCTAGACCCTTCCAGAGCCGAGATATCGGATGTCAAAGTTTTGACCTGAAAAAAAAACATAAGGGGTAACACTGTCGTTTTTGGCCGAAATTTTGACCCCCTCTGATCTTCTTGAAACTCTGGATTCTGACAGAGGGCCACGAGACTTCGACCAGCGCGCAAAAATGGAGGCTCTAGACCCTTCCAGAGCCGAGATATCGGATGTCAAAGTTTTGACCTGAGAAAAAAAACATAAGGGGTAACACTGTCGTTTTGGCCGAAATTTTGACCCCCTCCGATCTTCTTGAAACTCTGGATTCTGACAGAGGGCCACGAGACTTCGACCAGCGCGCAAAAATGGAGGCTCTAGACCCTTCCAGAGCCGAGATATCGGATGTCAAAGTTTTGACCTGAAAAAAAAACATAAGGGGTAACACTGTCATTTTTTTTTTTGGCCGAAATTTTGACCCCCTCCGATCTTCTTGAAACTCTGGATTCTGACAGAGGGCCACGAGACTTCGACCAGCGCGCAAAAATGGAGGCTCTAGACCCTTCCAGAGCCGAGATATCGGATGTCAAAGTTTTGACCTGAGAAAAAAAACATAAGGGGTAACACTGTCGTTTTTGGCCGAAATTTTGACCCCCTCCGATCTTCTTGAAACTCTGGATTCTGACAGAGGGCCACGAGACTTCGACCAGCGCGCAAAAATGGAGGCTCTAGATCCTTCCAGAGCCGAGATATCGGATGTCAAAGTTTTGACCTGGAAAAAAAAACATAAGGGGTAACACTGTCGTTTTTGGCTGAAATTTTGACCCCCTCCGATCTTCTTGAAACTCTGGATTCTGACAGAGGGCCACGAGACTTCGACCAGCGCGCAAAAATGGAGGCTCTAGACCCTTCCAGAGCCGAGATATCGGATGTCAAAGTTTTGACCTGAAAAAAAAAAACATAAGGGGTAACACTGTCGTTTTTGGCCGAAATTTTGACCCCCTCCGATCTTCTTGAAACTCTGGATTCTGACAGAGGGCCACGAGACTTCGACCAGCGCGCAAAAATGGAGGCTCTAGACCCTTCCAGAGCCGAGATATCGGATGTCAAAGTTTTGACCTGAAAAAAAAAAACATAAGAGGTAACACTGTCGTTTTTGGCCAAAATTTTGACCCCCTCTGATCTTCTTGAAACTCTGGATTCTGACAGAGGGCCACGAGACTTCGACCAGCGCGCAAAAATGGAGGCTCTAGACCCTTCCAGAGCCGAGATATCGGATGTCAAAGTTTTGACCTGAAAAAAAAAACATAAGGGGTAACACTGTCGTTTTTGGCCGAAATTTTGACCCCCTCCGATCTTCTTGAAACTCTGGATTCTGACAGAGGGCCACGAGACTTCGACCAGCGCGCAAAAATGGAGGCTCTAGACCCTTCCAGAGCCGAGATATCGGATGTCAAAGTTTTGACCTGAAAAAAAAAAACATAAGGGGTAACACTGTCGTTTTTGGCCGAAATTTTGACCCCCTCCGATCTTTTTGAAACTCTGGATTCTGACAGAGGGCCACGAGACTTCGACCAGCGCGCAAAAATGGAGGCTCTAGACCCTTCCAGAGCCGAGATATCGGATGTCAAAGTTTTGACCTGAAAAAAAAACATAAGGGGTAACACTGTAGTTTTTGGCCGAAATTTTGACCCCCTCCGATCTTCTTGAAACTCTGGATTCTGACAGAGGGCCACGAGACTTCGACCAGCGCGCAAAAATGGAGGCTCTAGACCCTTCCAGAGCCGAGATATCGGATGTCAAAGTTTTGACCTGAAAAAAAAAACATAAGGGGTAACACTGTCGTTTTTGGCCGAAATTTTGACCCCCTCCGATCTTCTTGAAACTCTGGATTCTGACAGAGGGCCACGAGACTTCGACCAGCGCGCAAAAATGGAGGCTCTAGACCCTTCCAGAGCCGAGATATCGGATGTCAAAGTTTTGACCTGAAAAAAAAACATAAGGGGTAACACTGTCGTTTTTGGCCGAAATTTTGACCCCCTTCGATCTTCTTGAAACTCTGGATTCTGACAGAGGGCCACGAGACTTCGACCAGCGCGCAAAAATGGAGGCTCTAGACCCTTCCAGAGCCGAGATATCGGATGTCAAAGTTTTGACCTGAAAAAAAAAACATAAGGGGTAACACTGTCGTTTTTGGCCGAAATTTTGACCCCCTCCGATCTTCTTGAAACTCTGGATTCTGACAGAGGGCCACGAGACTTCGACCAGCGCGCAAAAATGGAGGCTCTAGACCCTTCCAGAGCCGAGATATCGGATGTCAAAGTTTTGACCTGAAAAAAAAAACATAAGGGGTAACACTGTCGTTTTTGGCCGAAATTTTGACCCCCTCCGATCTTCTTGAAACTCTAGATTCTGACAGAGGGCCACGAGACTTCGACCAGCGCGTAAAAATGGAGGCTCTAGACCCTTCCAGAGCCGAGATATCGGATGTCAAAGTTTTGACCTGAAAAAAAAAACATAAGGGGTAACACTGTCGTTTTTGGCCGAAATTTTGACCCCCTCCGATCTTCTTGAAACTCTGGATTCTGACAGAGGGCCACGAGACTTCGACCAGCGCGCAAAAATGGAGGCTCTAGACCCTTCCAGAGCCGAGATATCGGATGTCAAAGTTTTGACCTGAAAAAAAAAACATAAGGGGTAACACTGTCGTTTTTGGCCGAAATTTTGACCCCCTTCGATCTTCTTGGAACTCTGGATTCTGACAGAGGGCCACGAGACTTCGACCAGCGCGCAAAAATGGAGGCTCTAGACCCTTCCAGAGCCGAGATATCGGATGTCAAAGTTTTGACCTGAAAAAAAAACATAAGGGGTAACACTGTCGTTTTTGGCCGAAATTTTGACCCCCTCTGATCTTCTTGAAACTCTGGATTCTGACAGAGGGCCACGAGACTTCGACCAGCGCGCAAAAATGGAGGCTCTAGACCCTTCCAGAGCCGAGATATCGGATGTCAAAGTTTTGACCTGAAAAAAAAACATAAGGGGTAACACTGTCATTTTTGGACGAAATTTTGACCCCCTCCGATCTTCTTGAAACTCTGGATTCTGACAGAGGGCCACGAGACTTCGACCAGCGCGTAAAAATGGAGGCTCTAGACCCTTCCAGAGCCGAGATATCGGATGTCAAAGTTTCGACCTGAAAAAAAAACATAAGGGGTAACACTGTCGTTTTTGGCCGAAATTTTGACCCCCTCCGATCTTCTTGAAACTCTGGATTCTGACAGAGGGCCACGAGACTTCGACCAGCGCGCAAAAATGGAGGCTCTAGACCCTTCCAGAGCCGAGATATCGGATGTCAAAGTTTTGACCTGAGAAAAAAAACATAAGGGGTAACACTGTCATTTTTGGACGAAATTTTGACCCCCTCCGATCTTCTTGAAACTCTGGATTCTGACAGAGGGCCACGAGACTTCGACCAGCGCGTAAAAATGGAGGCTCTAGACCCTTCCAGAGCCGAGATATCGGATGTCAAAGTTTCGACCTGAAAAAAAAACATAAGGGGTAACACTGTCGTTTTTGGCCGAAATTTTGACCCCCTCCGATCTTCTTGAAACTCTGGATTCTGACAGAGGGCCACGAGACTTCGACCAGCGCGCAAAAATGGAGGCTCTAGACCCTTCCAGAGCCGAGATATCGGATGTCAAAGTTTTGACCTGAGAAAAAAAACATAAGGGGTAACACTGTCGTTTTTGGCCGAAATTTTGACCCCCTCCGATCTTCTTGAAACTCTGGATTCTGACAGAGGGCCACGAGACTTCGACCA